>CAXIVR010000002.1:114444460-114552710 GCA_964035755.1 Teleogryllus oceanicus
ATTTGAAAAACGTTTCGATTTCCTGGCAATTTTTGGGTGCCTTCTTTTTTATTATCTCTTTATATCGGGCGGTGGAGTATAAGTCATAGGCGGAGCAGAGCGCTCTCGTTCAGTGATGACCTCGCTTAGCTGCCACCGCCGCCGCTCGCTACACGCCCAATCGCGGCGTAATCAGCTGCGCGCTACCACGTGACTCCAGGCTGCTGCCGCCGGCGCTTGCTACGTCACAAGTCGTGGCGTATCAGACACGCGGGCGGCCACCGCCGCCAGCTATCGCATAAAGTCGCTTATCGGCGACGCAGCAGCGACCGGCGACGCAGCAGCGAACGGCGACACAGCAGCGACGGACGGCGACGCGGTGACGGCGGCGAGGGACGGCGACGCAGCGGCGACGGACGGCGACGCGGTGGCGGCGGACGGCGACGCGGCGACGGCGGCGAGGGAAGGCAACGCAGCGGCGACGGACGGCGACGCGGCGACGGCGGCGAGGGACGGCGACGCAGCGCGACGGACGGCGACGCGGTGACGGCGGACGGCGACGCGGCGAGGCGGCGACGGAAGGCACAGCGGCGGACGGCGACGCGGCGAACGGTGGCGAGAGACCGACTTTCACTATGTAATCGCGCAGAAGATGAGTCTCTGGTCTTTCTGCAGGTTAATTGTAGGAGTATTTATAATAAAACGGTTCATTTCTGGAACACAGTAGAATCTTATAATGTAGATGTCGTGATAGGTACCGAATCATGGCTCAATGCGGAAATATTAAACGCTGAAATCTTCAGACAAAATTTTTTAACATTCAGACGTGATAGCCTAGATCGCATTGGCGGGGGTGTTTTTATATGCGTAAAAGACAACTTTGAAGCAGTAGAGGCATGGGTGGATGACAAATTTGAAATAATAGGTGTACACATTCGAGATAGAAATTCAAAAAACGAATGGGAAATTATAGGCGCGTATAGGTCACAGAAAGAAGGACATGAACCGTTGCAAAGACTTGTAGAGCGAACCGTGCAATCAGGAAAAGTGGTAGACATCAGAAATATTACAGAAACCTGGTTATAAAAGCAGAGGAGACCATCCTGGAAAATACGATGTAGAAAGCAAAGAACTGATGTAGGCAAGTTCTCCTTAGTGAATCGTACTATAGTAGATTGGAACAAACTACCTGCAAAAGCACTAGAGGCTCTTCATTCTAATGTAGTGAAATTTAAAAATATACTTAATTCTATGTAGGTCATCATTAATAATACTGGGACTTTTATTATTATTATTATTATTATTATTATTACTTATTAGTGAGTAGTAGTAGTAGTAGTAGTAGTAGTGAGTAGTAGTAGTAGTGAGCAGCAGAGTAGAGCAGTAGCGGTAGCGGTAGCGGTAGGTAGCGGTGGTAGCGTGTAGTAGCGGTGGTAGCGGTAGTAGCGGTAGTAGCGGTAGTAGGATTGGTATTATTAGTTACATTATTATAATCGTTAGTATTATTAATAATATGGTCTGTCTCTTATACAGTGAAGGAAGTTTTGTGAGGTGGGGGCACGGGAGTGGAGGGAGTGCAGTGTAGTGCAGCGCAGTGAAATGAAGTGAATTGAGTGAAGTGGAGTGGTGTTAGAAAGCTATAAGTCAACATATGATACTCAAAATTTATTATAACTAGGATATAAATCTCTAATTCGAATTGTAATTATATTTGTAAATATTCGTAATAGTTTTGTAATTGTCGTATATCTAGTTGTAATAATGTTTGCCACCGAGCATTAGCTCAAAGCGAACCCTAATAAATCTATCTATCGCCACTGCCGGTGATAAGGCCCGATACGGCAAGAATTTAGGAAATTTGTACAGTTATTTGTTACGTGAATTCTGTGTATTGTAATGGTGATTTATGGTGTATGGCTATTAAACATTGAATGTTTAATTTACCCTGCATCCTGCAGATACAACAAAAATAACACCATTCATTACAGCGAAAAATATAATTATAAGCATAGAGAATATTTGTGAAACTTATGACATCTGCTTAAACAAAAAATCACAAGAAAATTAAAACTTGGATTAATGTCACACATAGGTCGAGCAACGTACTTATTAAAGATAGTTTCACTGGAGGTTACGGAGGATCCTGGTCAACAAAAAAATAACTACACCTACTGGTCGAACATTTCACAAGATATACTTATATTTTCACAAAAACTTCATGATTTCATAAAACTAGCGGAGGAGGTAACAAAACCATGATGCCCAGATCCAATATCCAGGAATAAGTTCAAAACATTTAAACAATACCTAGTAAAGGCAAACGTAAATTGATTTTTACTGTCGTAGATGCATTATTCTCCAATGATCTCCAGGAAAGATTAAATCATTCTTTAGTGATTGAAATAAGATATATTATGAATGAAACGGAAAATAGGTTGTATGGACAATTATTGTGAAAAAGCTGTGTAGTAATACAAGACAAACCATGCAGTAACAAAATTATCACCAAAATACTTATGAGGAAAAACCAAAATATCCTACCACATGAATTAAAAAAAAGCCAAATATTTAGAAAGAGAGAGGAAAATAGCACTAAAAAATACAATAAAATCTCATGACAACACACAAATATTCTACCTACACACGAGATGAATTGAAAAAGGGAGATCTTGTGTACATAGAAAATGTAAATCGCCTGAATAGAAATTAGATGAATTGAGAATTGGGACATACTCGATATTGGGAAAAATTCAAACTCAATCTATGAAGTCGATACTGACACAGAACAAACGAATCAAATTTCGATGAAATAACAAAACTAACTCCAATGGTAGACGGCTCGCTATGATAACTGAACAATTGTAGAAGCATTGTTCATTCCCACGAGGGGTTATTGCAGACTCCAACTGAGTTTCAAATAAAGTATTTGGGATATAATCATTATATACGCTAAAAATAAAAATGCTAATGATGCTGGATATGCCAAAGTTGTTAAATATTAATTTTACAATAAGTCGAAGGCTGCAATGAATGAAGGAAGGCAGGTGTTAAACCAACCATCACTCTACTAAAACAAGAATAGTTTTTCTGTCCTTCACCCATATCAAATATTGCTGGGAAAATTTCTTGAAGGTTTCCTCCTTTCCAATTCCTACACAGGCAAATTAGCTCTCCTAAACAGAAATATAGAAAATTAAGAAGTTATGTGAGGTCAAAATTGTTACTATATTTCAATTACAAACAAAATCATACTAACTGGCAGAATTATTATGCCTTGGATTGGGAACCTCAGGAGGGTAGTTGCTTTGATGTACCAACTGCACTCCCCCCACTCCGGCCATGTCAGCTAGCACAACCACCATAGCACAATCACATCAAACCAAAGGAATATTTAGTACTCATTTATTACTAATTTAGTACCCAAAAAATTAAATGTATTACTCCTCCTGCTCTGAATATATGTGGTTGTGCTAACGTGACAGCCAAGCTTAGCACAACTGAAATAAAAAAATGAGCACAAACGATCCAAACTAATACGAATGTTTAGAGCATTTATTACTACTAATTTATTACTCCAAAATGAAAGTCATTACTGACGCGGTTTACGAAACAAAAAATTTCCAAACACAATTAGTTATGCAACCTCATGGGCATTTGCGTATATTACTAAAGAGTACCAAGACCTCAAAACACTACAACAAATTACAAAATACATATTAAATCAATAGTACATACTCAGTTCTAACTTTTAACACTAAAAACAAATTTTGAATGTGAAAACGAATTAAGAAATATTGTAAAATCGTAATGGTCAAAACATGCAAGAGATTCAAATTCAAAATAGAGAGAACCAACGAGCACAATCACATTAAACCAAACACATCATTTCAGACGTATACAGACTATTACTACCAATAAGCAGAAATTTATTATCTAATTGTTCAAAAAATAAATAATTTTAAATCAGAAAACATATCGAAATAACGCACGGTATTCATGAAGCATTTTGGAGTACAGTAATCACAAGTAAATGAAACTATCAAACTGAACAAAAGTAATTGTTCTGTTATCTAACATCTCGTAGAAAATTATGAACGTGGAAACGCATTTAAAGAATATTGTGGAAACTCAAACGTAATGGTCCAAATAAGCAAGAGATTCAAATTCAAAATAGAAAAAACCAACGAGCACAATCGCATTAAACTGAACACACCATTTAACAGACGTATCACACTGTTATTTAAAACTAATTAGAAAGTTATTATTCCGGTTGTTTACGAAATAAATAATTTTAAAAACGACATACATACGAAATAACGCACGGTATTCATGGTAGTATTTTGGATAGAAGCAACAAGCTAAATGAAACCTATGCTGTAAAACTAGATTATGTTCTTGTTATCTAACACTAGTAAAAATTATAAGTGGACACGCATTTAAGAAATATATTTATTATATCATCAATGAAGTCAAATAGCAAGAGATTCAATTAAATAGAGAGAATACAGCACAATCGCATTAAATAAAACATATCATTTAACAGACGTATCACACTATTATTTAAAACTTATTAGAAAATCATTACTCCGGTTGTTTACGAAAGTACTCATGAATACCGTGCGTTATTGCGTATGATGTCGTTTTAAAATTATTTATTTCGTAAACAACTGGTGTAATAAATTTCTAATTAGTTTCAAATAACAATGTGATACGTCTGTTAAATGATGTGTTTGATTTAATGCGATTGGGCTCGTGTTCTCTATTTTGAATTTAATCTCTTGCATATTTTGACTCATTACGTTTGAGTTAATACATACTTCTTAAATGCGTTTCCACGTTCATAATTTGCTACTTGGTTAGATAACAGAACATTATGTCTGTTAACACTGTTGCACAGGATAGGTTTATTTTCTGTGGCTTACTATACTTAATTTAAGTAATTTTGGGTAATAAATTAGTAAAATGAGTACTAAATATTCTTTTGCTTTGATGTGTTGCTATGTGGTTGTGCTAACTTGACATGCCCCCTCCACTCAGCCAAATTAGCTTCGCCATGTAAATTAGTAAAATATAATGTGTATAGTATCTAAGAAAAGCCAGGAACATTGATCAAAATAAATCAGTGTAACGGCAGTCATTGGCAAATTAAAATATACAGTGTTAGGGTCCCTCAGACTTTCTTACACTTTTCTAACTCCACTCCAGGACTGGTGCCATAAAACTAAATTGGAAAACTAAAGAATGAGTTAACAGTTTGCTGGCTTGCCCGGCTGTGCAGTGGTGTAATCGAGAGCATTTTGACTTTTCACAACCTTCATATCCGAAATTATACATTGCACGTCGATATTTCACACTGCGTATCAAACAGTTACATAAAACACTAAGTTACTTATGAAGTTTCAAAGTTAATAAACAAACATGGTATTAACCAAATGTCATAAATACTTCTTACTATGGTTCACCATAAAAAAAAACGTCTCACTGACTGACTTATCAACAAGATAAGACACAGAAAAGGAAACAACTTACCTAACGCAATTAAAACACAACTTCAGACACAGCTCAGTTTTCCACAGGAAACCTTATTTAACTCGTTGCGCCGTGCTCTTTGCTTATATACACAACAGCAGCACATGGATCACTGAACATTCAGTCGGTACGGTGACACGGCACTTTACCACTTACGACCAGTGAAATGCTGGCGGTCATTATGAAAAGGTTCGACATTCAGTGATTGTCAGCGAAACTACATTTCGACTGAAAATATCAGTGACTTCCCTCACACTGATTGAATCAGCGACAATTTCACTGGTTCATATTCAGAAACCCTGGTTTTAAGCGGCCACTGCTCTGTCCCTGCTCTTTCTTCGACTTCTCTTTGCTTTGACACGTTCATCACCCACTTCTTTTTCTTCTTCACAAACTTCGCCTCTATATCCCTCTTCACATTCTAAACCTAAATAATCTCTCCCACCGCCCTTCGCTGTAAAATACCAATTTTTCACTTCCTCATCTCGACCTATTCATGCCGGCGTCCTCAGGGCGCAGTCCTATCACCTTCCTGTTTCTCTTCAGAAACGATGCACTGGCAATCACTGGAGTGCATAATTGTTTACGCCGACGACATGTTTACGCCGTGAAGGATAGCCAGATCAACTTCGCCACTAGACGGCTTCAGCGCGCCGCGATTGCACTATCGAATTGGAGGCGGAAAACGGCCCCGCGCTAAATGCACAGAAATACCAAGCTATCATTTCACTCAAACACAGCAATAACACGCACAACGTCGCACCCATCGGCCTAGATGACACACTCTTCTGTGGCGATACACTCAAATATCTAGACGTTAGTTGATACCTGGGAAAACTCACCTGAAAACTCAAATTAAAGAGGCGCGAAAGACAATGACGTGGCGCATCAGGTTAGTCTAGTTTGCTCTTCTGCCACTCCTAGAGCCGCCCTAAGGAGAAAACAAACTTCATCTTACCTCGCATGCGTAAGGAGTGCGGGCTCTACGCGTGCAGGTGTCGGCCACAGCGATCGAGACGACCCGAGACCTACTCGTCAGGCCAGAAAATTACTTTATCAGAACCGCTCTAAAACCATCATGACGCCTGCACAAATGTACTCCTCTTTTAAACCGTCTCTTCCGTCATTCGCACACTCGCCACGGAAAGAACAAAAACCTATCTTCACCAACGTAAACACTCCAAAATCACCACAATAAAATGAATTTAGTCTTTGACCTAAACCTAAGAGGATTTACCTAGTATCACATATTTACATTAAGAGTGTGTATTGAGAGTTTGTTTGCATATTTGCATTAATAATATTTGAAGGAGTACCTAAAAGTTTAAAACTAACCTTTATACAGATGATTTTAAATCCTTAGCTTAACCTAAAGAACTGATCCTAATAGTAATGGTTTTGAAACCCTAACTTTAACTTTTATTTACATTTTACATATTTACAAGAAACTAATTTAATAGTAATGGTTGTTTAAACCATGGCACTGATGACTTGAGAAAATGTAGAACATGGAACATAGTGATGGTGAAAACAGAATTTCATGAATTTATGTATTATTTAAACTCTAGGTGAGCTGCGGAGGCTGGAGCGTGCTTGGTGTGGGGCTGTGTTTGTGTGATGTAGTGCTGGAGTGTAGTTGAGTGTGTAAGGTATTAAGTGTATGTGTTGTATGCAAGTGAATATTTCTACGGTGGTTTTTGAAGATGATGTCTGTGGGGAGTTTCAAGTTTGTGGTGGCTTTTTGTTTTAATACTGTGTGAATGGTTGAAGTGGGGGTGGATATTGGTGAAAATGTTTGTGATTCTTCCGTGAAAGTGTGTGTAGCGGAGGTGATGGTGCTAGTGTTTCTGTTTGAGTTCTGTGTCTAAGATAGTTTCAGGTGGGGGCTTGAAAGCGGCGCGAATAAAGGAGTGTTCCGCGCGTGTGGATTCTCACGGCGCAGTTCCGCAGCTGTTGCCCACACCTCACATGCATAGAGCCTCACATACAGCAGAAATACACCTAATCATTAATTTAATTAAAGAAATCTCAGCATCCTCCGTGGCCAAGGCAATATATTTGAAAACTCAGTCATAATCCCCTTATTGAAAAAGCATTCTTTGAACCCTCACTTCACTCAACTCACTTTTCAAAATAATCTGGAATGGTAATGGCGGTATTATTAAGAAAGTCGAAATTGAGAAATTTTTATCCGACTTCTCCCCACGTCTTCTCATCCAGGAGACACATTTCCTCCCGGGAGAATCCTTTTCATTAAGAAATTTCCACATTTACAAAACTATCGTCTTAGGCCGCGCAGTGGCCCTAATCGCAATTAGACGCAACATCCACATACGCCTCTAGTAATACCGCCTCTCGCCGCAATAGAAGCCACAGCTATTGAAGTAGGAACGCCGTAAGGAGAGATTACGCTCATTCCCACCTACAAGCGGCCTCAACTTCAATTAGAGGAAAGCGACTCGATACGTTGCGACGCCGGATCGTCAATACATTAGCAGGCGATCTAACTGCAAGCACACGGACTGGCTGTCGTGCGGAACGCGCGGGAAATCGCCTGCTCTCCTACCTGAATCTCAGAAATCAGCTCATCATATCTGCTCCACCTTCCATCACCCACCTACGAATAAACACCTTTACCAACCAAATTGAAGGTGATTTTCCCTGATATCGCCCTTCACCCCCATTCTCACAATCAAAACCCCCGGGAGACCCTCCACGATCTACCATCTGACATCCTGATTCTGTTTGCTCTGCAAAGATATCTCTTCCGCCTCCGCCCCGCCCCAAAACCCAATTTAATTTAGGTACAGGGAGAATTGGTATATCGTGCTGTATAGAATTGTATAATCTTGTATACCAAGAATTCCAGGGAAAAAAATTTGTGCTAGTCATGAGAAGCCATCTATAGATATATTGTAGTAAGCTTAGAACTATATTCAAACCTGAGATATTTTAATGTTAAAATGTAATGAATGTAAAAAGTAAAATGTATGAGATAAAAAGAATTTATAAGATATATAAGAGAAAAAATTAATTTTTTTTTTGAAAACGTTGATAATTTATATTACTCGTAGTTGCCATCAATCTAAAAATTTGGGTTTAATTTAAATTTTGGGCTTTAAGAACATGAGGCCTACACTATTCTCTTAAACGCCCTTCCACAAAGTGTGAACAACGATGGAGGATTTCGCGTTTACAGTAAAGCAAAACGCCTTTTTATTAAAAGTGGCTCCAATTTTTCAATGAAATTCCACTGAAGACGAGTTTTACTTTAATATTCTTAAAGAATATATCGGTTCTACTATTGGGAAAACCCAAAAAAACTGAGAATTTTTAAAATGTACTTTGGGCGGCGATAGATGGCAAGCTGGAAGATTATGTGGCGTACGAATAGCTAGCCCAGACCAAAGAAATTAAAGAACAAACGAGAAAGTCTGGCCATGTGCATCGCTAGTTTCTAATGATAACTTGAAAGTAACAGAAGAGCCTTACATTCGAATCACATGTTTCCCATATGATTTGCCAAGCACAGAAATGATTAGAAAGATGGAAGGGGGCCCCTTTTGATACCTGTAGATCCGGGGCCCAGGGGCCTGGTTGCCAATGTCGTCGCCGTTCCGTCGCCGTCGCCCCAGGCGCCCGAATGCGCGTCCGGTGAACTGGGCGCAGCTCCGCCAGTCGGCGGCCCCATGCACCGCCGCCGTCACCTACGCCGCGGGAGGTCATTATTCAGGGTCGCCGAAATATCGCTAAACGTGGTGCGAATTGATCGCTGAAGAGAAACACTCTTATTGTGTTTGCCGAGTGAGCAGAGTTCTCTTCTTGTGGTTTGAAGTGATGTTTATGGAAACAACAGAAGTGTTTTGAATTAGCATGGCATTATATGTCCACTGTATTACCTATAGATGTTAATTTTTATTGAACAAAGAGTCATTAATATTGTTTTTGTTAAGACAATGTATTTTAAAAACGTCCGTTAATGGAAAGCAATTTGAAAAATCCACAATTATTTATACCATACTTTTGTGCTTTTTTGGTTCTTTCCGAATATCAAAAATTATTTTTTGTTCCAACTGTTTTTCAAAAATTACTGGCTATGCTGCTTAATTTTGGTTGGCAAAGCAATTGCCCAAAAACTTTTTTTGTTAGATTTGAAATTTTGTGCTATTTTGCCCTTTTTCAAAGATATAAACATTAATATTTTTGCTCTCCCGTTTTCGAACACAAAAAAACAATTCGAAATCACGGATAGGCGCAGTGAACGTGTAAGAAAACGACTCGTAGGAAAAAATCCAGAAAACTATATTTTTTTGACAAAAAAACTATCTCAAAACAATAACTACACAACAACAAAGATTTCCAGTTTTCAATATTTACTATTCCCCAAATAATTATAAATCTTAATCTAAATCTTCATAAATACATTCTATACACTACATTAATAAAAACACGTATCAAAAGAACATAATCCTCATAAACTACACCAATCAACAGAATGCATTGCCCTTTACCATCAACCATTCTAAAATTTTAAACCCAATTTAACAAACTACACCACATCCTTTTACGACGTAGTTCCTTTTTGAATTGTAACCCCGAGCGGAAAAAATGAAAATAAGCATCCCGGGACCCCTCTACAAATTCACGCTTCTACTAGTAATTCTATTTCGTGCCTGGGCAACGAAAATTATTACTGAGCAAACATAAACACACTATTAGGAAATAGATGCCCAATATCATTTTGTTCCTTTATTCGAATTTTGAGGCCGAGGACAAACTGCAAATCGATGCGTGAGCCATCTACGAATACACGTTTCCACTTTAATTTTTTTTCTGTGCCTGAGAAAACAAAATTTATTCATGGGGAAACGAAACACACTATTAGGAAATAATATGCACAATATCATAATTGTTCTTTCCTGGGAACCCTTTAGCCCGACCGGACATAGGTCGTTTTCCCCTTACCCTGTGTAAATACTCTTCCGCTTGTAATTTTAATTTTGTGTTCTGGGCAAACCAAAATATTTTTTGGGGCCCAACGAGAACATTATTTTACTAAATAGAATATAACGAAATTTTTATGTCACACCTGGGAAAATGATGTAAGGGATATGTAGTATGGTTAAATTTCAGATTTCTGCCAGACAATCTGAAGTTAATTTGAATTTTTTGTGTCTAATTATTTTCTAGTGTTGGCAAACCAAATATTTTGGTGAGTAAACTACGGCAAACGATTTATGAAATGCAAAATACTTGAATTTCTTTTGTTCACATGGATTTGTCCAGAAAATCGTTTGCTGTAACATTTTTTTATGGGTGGGCAATCGAAAATTATTGGTGGGCAAACCTGGCCAACGATATCAAAGTTTGTTTGAAATCCCAGATTTTTTCCGGCCAGTTGGCCAGAAAAGGTCCAGAGGTCCGAATTTGTCGTTCGCCACGTCGCGGGGGGGCCTAAAGGGCGGATCACGCAACGGCATGGAGCGGAGGGGGAAGTTTTCAAATTTCTCCTATTCATCCGATTGCATGATTGAAGGCGTTGATTGGAAGAGTCGTCATAAGTATATATTCTATTCATAAGTATATTCATAGTATATTCTATAAGTTCATATTTTTAATTCTTTTCCGAAACTATGAGGAAAATTTTTTTTTAAAACGGCTTGAGGTAATTCTATTTTTAAAAAGAGTCCAATGCCGTTTCAGATCGAAAATTACAATCCCTTCAGATGTTATTGGTCAAAATTTAGCTTATTTTGGTACTCCATGTGGTGGCGACAAATTGACATTACAGTACATTTAGCCTTAACAGACAATGAAAAAATGAAAGAGACTGAAGAAAACAATCAAACTAATTTTCCAATATGCAAGTCCGACGGTCAGTGGGAAAAAACAGATAAAAAAAAAGCTGAAACATTTGCAGTTCCTCTAGAAAGGTGTCTTTTTCCCGTAGGAAATCAACCCCACACTAAAGAAGTCACATTTTTTCTTGAACGCCACTGAATTATCTCAACTTTACAGCAACAACTACAGCATCAGAAGTAAAAGTGATGTGTGCTTCCAAACAAGATAACTCCTCGTTATGAGCTCATCACCCGGGTATCTTTTGAAAAAAATGCCAAAAAAGGCAATTTAGTACTAACCTCGATTTTCAATGCGTCTTCAGATTTATAGATAAAATTTATAGATAAAAATTGAACAATAAAACGTTATTCAACGATATATTTAGTAAATAAAATACAACTTGGCTTGCCAAATTTCTAACAAACGAAGATCCTGCTCTGTGTTGTCGACTGCTGAAAACTATTGTATAGGTTGATTTCATTTCCGGCTTTAAAATAATTGTTTCATTAGACATTTCAAAATGTATATAGATAGTTGAGCAGTTCTTTCTACAGACCAATAGTGTAATAATACCCGGCTATCCTGGCCTCGCGTTCAGCCAAAGTAATAGTTCCCCTCTCTCTTTTCTGCTACTATTGCCTGGCTAATCTCCTCTTATATTATAGTATTACAGACTGTTGGGGCCTATATTTTGCACTCATTAATCGAACTTATCGTTTGCCCTTTTAGCTAGCTAGTTTTATAAAATTTTCATAACCTGCAGCCGTGGATAACGTGGTGGTCCTACACAGGAATCGAAGGAGGTGACTGGATTCTGCTAGGAATAAAAGTAAATGACGACGCATGCGCTCAATTGGTAAAAATGAACAATATGTTTGTTCATTCATTTATCTGCTTTCGGGCCTTTTTCCCCCTGTCATCAAAACGATAACAACTCACCATCTCTCCTCCACCCTGGTGCACAGTAATCCCATGAATATACATATCAGAAACAAAAACAACAAAGAAACTCATTCACGCATAATAATAACAAATAATATGAAACCTCACTCACACATCGAATGCGCATTCCTGATTTATTTTACCATTTCGTAATTTAATTTTATTCAACAAAACTTAGTCCTCAACAAACACTTTTCAGCTACGGAATGCGTCTTCAGATGAAGTGTCTGCAAAGAAAATCCCCACACACACACACACGTGTCACTTCCCTGTTTTGCGGCTCAGCTCCCGGGGCAATGACGTCCCGGGGGCCGCCGTCCCGTGCCTTCCGATGCGCGGTCGCCGTTTTACTCCTGCTCACTGTCGCCTTCGAAACCAATTATCGCGAACCGCTATTGTCCGCATAAATTATATTTCTCAGTTGCTAGTACATCGCCGTTTGATAAATTGTATGTACTCGTTGCGTACTGTTCGGCAGAGCAAAACAAAAAAATATTTTCGCTTTCATCAAAACGCATTTTTTGAAATTAATATTGTTTACATCAATTTAATTCAAAAAAGAACGTCCAATTGTTCCGATCTCAGCATCTATTCTTTCATGTTATGACGGATGTCCGAGCTAATTTCTTTACAAAAATAATAAAATCTAATTGTCTGTAATCACAAAAATTTTTTTCAAGAAAAAATTACCCGGATTTTTTTCCTTTGCTAACACTTCAAAATTCCAGTAAATATCACAACTTTTCTCGCATTTGAAATACCACACTTCGAAAGAAATTTAACTAGCGCCAATTTCAGGACAGGAACCATTCTCTCCGGTACCTACGACACATCTGTACTACATCGAATTTTTTTTAGCAACTTATTGTTACAAAAGCTTCTGGAACAAAAATAGTTGCCACTCGCTTGCTTTTAATCTGTAGTTAATTCCAATGACCCTTCTCTTCGACATGGCGTCATTTGTTTATACTAGAACTAGAGTTCATTGCAAATTTCCCAAAAATTTTTATTATAATTTTGCTTCCGAAATGCGACAAGGGTTGACCTTTAATTTAGTCGTCTTCCCGTGTTTTAATCTGTTTCCAATGTTTCAGCCAAATCGGTTTGTGGGGTTTTTTTACAACCTTAAAAACCTGTCTGCAATTTTCTTTACTAGCTCAACAATGGCCATATTCTGTTTTATGTTACATTAAAAATTCAATTTATTTCAATTTATATCTTCCGAATGGGTTTACTGAATTTGATGCCGTTGTTTTATTTAATTTCATAATTTGTTCTACTGGACGATTATGTTCAATTTCACAATTTACCCCTATAATTCTTTATTTTAATTTTGACTTGTAAAATGTTTTCTGTCGGCACGTTGTAATTTGATACAGTTTTTTCCTTGTCACATTTTGTAAAGTTGCATCTGGGGTTTTGTCTCGAAATGATAGATCATTACAGAAGTGGGTCTGGGCGGATTTTGATGGCCTAAAGTATCGCCAAAATGATCAATAAAAATCGGGGATAAATAATGATCAATTATCTTAAAATCAATTAATTTCGAAATGCTTTTAAATGACTCTGAAAGCAAACGACTTAAAAATGTTTTTTAAAAACAGTTCGGGTGATCAACTAAGCTGTTATATACGTACACCACGACCAAAGAAAAATTTTTGCGGATTTTTTCCCCCGGGAAATTTCCGCAAATAAACCCAAAAAATACATAAATACAAACATTTAGCAACATTTATTATAACTTTTAGTAATCGACTCCTGTCAAACTGCTATTTTGAGATGTTATTTCGAGCAGAATTTACAGAATTTCGTTCTTACGAACGGCCGAATTTGTTTAAAAAATTAAAATTGTTGCCAAATTGTTAATTCGGGTTTGGTTCTGAGACGAGAAGACCTTTAGATTTGCAAAATTTGGAATTTGTTTATAAATTTGCATTTGTTGCTTTTTTTATTATTTCATCTGAACGGTATTTAAACGCCATTAAAAACGCCGAAAGCCGATCGTTCATTCTATTTCGTTCTGAGATATTTTAATTGTTTATATGAATGTAAGATCTAGCATAGGCCCCATTTGTTGTGGGGTAATTCATTCTGTTCTACATAGCGTATGAAACGCTTGCATACTAAAAAGTTCTTAGTGTCGCATTTTTGCTTGCTACGTACGCTTAAAATGCACCTGCTAGTAAACAAATTCTGTTGGTAATATAATTGGGGCCCAAATTTTAAACAAGGGCCAATAAATTCGTATATTTATGGGGAATAAGAACATATCAGTGATTTTGTTTTACATTCCGAAATTTGGGAAACGATATATTAGGATATAGGACGGAAATTGATTGTAAACAAATGTTTTCAAGGTGTATTACATCAAACGATTGTTTCTGCTTTTCTATTTCATAGATGTTGAGCAACCGAATAGTTGTATTGAAAGTGAAATATTTGCAATTACAGTTCTTAAAATTTAGTGTTTAATTTAATTAATTCAAGATCTATTTTTAAAAAACGGGAATTTATGACGAAAAAGTCTCTAAAATCTCTTGCGTCAATATTCTTCAAAAAATTTGTTTGAAATTTTTCAAAAATTCAAGAATCTCCAAAGTAGGAATAGCGGTCCTGGAACAGGAAGTGACGTCAGAGATAACTCACATCCGGTCTGACGTCACATCCTGGTCCAGGCCCGCATGACGTGTGATGGTGCTGACGTGCGGTCCCCCCCGATGACTTGGTAGGGCGAAACGCATGACGTCATCGTGGATGACCCCCGGCTGACGTCACATCCCGGTTCAGACCCCAGCTGCCCCGAGCGGATGACGGGGGCTTTGGCCCGGTTGCGCGCGCTCTGGCGGCGCATACTTTCTCAACGTGCGCGACGCGCTCTCGCGTGACTTTTCGCTTGGGAAAAAGTCCTGACTGGATTTTCTTCGTGCGCGTTCGCAGTTGTTTGCAATTCGCTTCACAAAACCCTTTCCCAAAGATCGTTCGTGCGTATCGAAACGTGTCGTCCGTCTTTCCGACTTCCATTTTGTTTTTTTTTTCCCATCCGGCAGTCTTTACAAATCTATCGAAATCATCGCGATAAACGAACGATCGTTCTCCACCATGCGTCGTCGTCGCTTCAACTCGCCCGGCGCTTTTTGGGGCTGTGATCGAATGTATCCATCGTGACGACTACTATTGTATTCATGCGCTGTTTTATAATCATCTTAACATACCACACGGCGCGCGCCCTCTCTAACATAACCATTAAACTTCAATCAAGAGTGCTGTCCCATAGCGTAAAGTTAATCTCGTGAATTCCACCATGCATGCTCGCTCGCTCCGCTCTGCGCAATGATCACAACAGGATGTTGCGGTATATAGCTCTCTCTCTCTCGCACCGGCCCCTTTGAGGTTGATATCACTCACGGGCGCGAGCGCTTTTGCAGTCTACTTTGCGTTTGAAGTTAGACGTGTTTTTTCTGGTGTTTTCCGAAATGGCTGTTAAAAACGTTTTTATTTCAGAAGATACGCTGATGTGAACAACACTAGATTTTTTTCCGGTCGACCTCTACGGTCGCAGGGTAATGCATATCCCTGCGGCGTCTAATGATTTAGAAGGGTTGTTTTTTGGCCTCATTTGACGCTGAGCAGCTGCCTCGCCGTGAGAAGGGTTTTGGGAAGTCGGCGACCGATCCCATGCAAATCAGACGATGGAACTTCACGAATCCCCCAAACGTTCCGAGGGGAGAAACGGACCTTTCACTGGTCGGTGAAGACCGCAGCAAAAGAGGACCATCCACGTACATTTTCTTTGGAATGCAAACGGGAAAGAAAAGGACCTGAAACAGAATTCGAATTGATAGTAATGATAGACAAGAGCAAACTGTATTTAAACGACGAGTTTTACCCTTATTCCGAACTTCAATGCAATGAAATTATACTGATATCCTGAAAATTGAGCCGTATCTCTATCAAATGACCCAAAAAAGCGGAACGTTCTACTACAATCGCTATCCAATATCGGCATAATATTGGTATGTGAATAGTTGGTTTCTATTATCGTTTGGGACGCCCGGCAGAGCGTCTGCCGTACCCCCCTCGCAAACCGACATCAAGATCACGGGAAACAGGTAAAAATTTGCCAGGACGTCGTAGCGTATTGTCTTATTATCTACAAAACGGAAGTGCAAACGCAGCGATCGACGACTTTGTGGTGGAAAAAAACGGATCGTATTAGTGGGCGTTTCGCTCGCTGTTTCATTCCGTGTCTTTCCTTCACTGAGATGAACGAAGAACTTCCATCTGCTTCGCTCGGTGAAGTCGAAATCGGTTCGTCTTTTCTTGCGATTCGCATCGTCAACTTTTTTGATGATATCAAAGAAAACATTGAGGAAGAGGAGGAGGAGGAGGAGAAATCGACGTCCCCACCACTAACCGATTTTCCTTCTGCATGTGGTCACCCCTTCCGATGCATTGTACATCGAAAACGAATAAGCCAAGAAAGAAGAAAGGAAACAAAACCAACAGAGCGAAGATTAGAAAAATAATCAAAACAACAGTACCATCACGACGCTGAAAGGGACGACAACGCGAACGATCAACATCCACCTCACCGGATGCTGCGGTCTGCTGCGATCGTTTTTTCCCTTGGACTGGACGTCAGCGGATGCGCACGCAACGCAGCAATGGTTAGCAAGAGCAGTGAGATGGCGATTGCATCGATGAGGAGCACCGACAACCTAACAACCCATGTGTAATACCTTTGTATTTTTTAAAATGATCCAAAAAATGTATTTCATTTGTTTATGTTTTCATTTCACCCCTCCTCTCCTTGATGTTTTAAAACAGTTTCCTTCGGTTTCACGCAAACAGTCTCTCTGTCTTCGCAAGACGATGAACGTTGTTCAACAATCGGCGACGCTGCTCGTGGGAACGTGACGCCTTTATGTCGCGGAAAGACAAGATTAACAAGAGCCGACACGGACCGTTTTTCCCCGATAGCGTGCGCGTTCTTACCGTGGACCTTCCGTATACGGAAAGACAAACGTGTCGTTCGCTTCACTGGGGGGTTTTGGGACTGGCGTTTCGCAACGTGTATTTATATTAAACAACAAACACGCAGCCCATGTACATGTACTTGAAACAAGTTTCGACGGACCCCTTCTTTTCGCTCGTTTCTCGCAACACGATAGCATCGTGCCGCCAGCCGACGCGTCGCCCGCCAGCTTTTTCATTTCGATGAATCGCTACCAAAAACAAGACTGATCAAACCTACTTCGGGGCCCGGGGAGGCATAAACACACGGACGTGCTCTATCTGTGTCAACGTACACCAAAAACCCCAAACAGTTGATTCGCGATAAGCGAATAAGATCGATCTTCCGCAAGACGATAACAACCTCGAGTATATCTATAAAGAAATACGTCGGAAACGTTTTTAGAAATTCAACGATTTAAGGTGATGTGTTCCAACGTGTTAACGCCGACCGTTTTGATTTGCTGTGATATAACCTAGTGCGCCCCGAAACCCGTCGATACCGAGCGGGCTTCAATCGGTGTCCGTGCCGTCGGACGGTGGTCGTGGTGGTGGTGTTTTTTAAAGGTTTTGGATATATAATATTTTTCCCTCGGGTAGACTTATACACCATGGTGTACGTGCGACATCATTTCAATGTCGCGGAAACGCGACGCGGGGTGGACAACACTATCGCGGAAGAGGAATAGGCGGTTGCTGAATCGGCGATAGACAAACTGCCCTTCGAACTCCATTCGGCGGATATCAGTTTTGCGGACCCGGCACGAAGCTCGCGAAGAGACTGCAAAGAGGCGACCGCGGTATCAATCCTTGACGAAGCGTAGAGAACACGACATTGTTTACTACAACCAAAGGCGGTGAGGAACGCAAAGGGCGGACGAAGCGCTCCCCAAGGCAGCGGGAGCGAGCAGTCCAGAGACGCGAGTCTGCTGAAAGAGCGCGCGCTCGGTGTGATGAAAGTGAAATCCAAAATGGAGGACGTGTTAAAAATAAAACGGTTTCCCTGAAACCCCAGAAATATAAGAAGAAACATAAGAGTGAAACAACTAAAAGAACAACAAATATCAATCATAGACTTGAAGTAGCTTAGTGCGTTGAGAAAGCAAAAGGGTTTTGAGGAAAGACACCGGTCCTCCCCCCCATTTTCCCACCACCCACTTTCGTTTCAAAGGCCGGAAGGGGAGAAATTGAAAAGGAGGTGGAGAAGGCACGTGAAACATTGCAAAAAAATGAACATCTCGCAAGAAAGCGAAACGATGCGCAATCGATTACTCATACTTCTCACGACGCCCGTCTCGAAAGCGCTACCTGAAAAGAGAGAGAAAATAACATACTACCACCATTACTACCACCTTCCACAGTGTTCCTATAAAATCGAAACAAGCAAGAAGAAGAAGGCCTCCTCCTCCTCCGAACAACCCCAACAGAATTGAAGAAAAAGAAGAAGAAATAAATGTTCGCCGCCAATATTATGAGGCATTGGTAAGCTATTTGTCGAATGCAAAATCGGTTTAGAGATACCAAATTGGACCTGTACTATATAGGTGAACTACCACATCGGTAACAGATCATGGAACTCAACCGGCGAGGAAGCATTCTACGTTCAGGGTTACAAATTTACCCGGGAACCAGGTCTTCTGAACTACTTTTCGAACAACGACCCAACGTAAATGATGCAACGCAAACATTTGAAGAACTACAAAAGATTCTCGAATTAACTTCCACAAGAAGAATTTTCCATAAACAAAAGATAATAAACAAAAATACCCCGAAATTATCTCAGATCTTTCCCGGGCGAAAGACGAACAAAAGACTTGAAACGAAGAAACAAAAGAAGAAGGAGAGGGGACTACGTTTGAGACCACCGGGACTACAAATATTGGCGGATCCGAACAAACTCGTGGAGGCTCATCTTTACACGCCTCGAAATCCGCCGGTAACAACGGACTCGATGGAGAAATAATAGAAATAGGATGAATTGCGTGACGCCGGTATTATCGGTTAGCTTCTGATCATGCAGAAGAAGAAAAGTCAACGACCGTTCGTCAGGATCTGCTGCGGAAATGGACGCCGCCCGACGTCGTTAACCCAGACGGCGGGTGATTACGAAAGACCCCAGACCCGGCAGCCGACGTGGTCGACATGCAACCGTACTCGAAAAGCAATCGAGGGATGCGTTCTTTTCTTATATCGACGGTATAAAGTCCCCCTGGGCGGAAACGATAAAGAAAAAGAGGAGCGGATGAGGGGAAAGGGTTCGACCGCATCGTGACGTCGAGGGGGTCGAGTGCCCGCTTTTTACAAACCGACCGAGGCACCGAGTTTACAATACCGTGTCAACAAGTGGCTCCGAGAGCGGGCGTTCATCATTATTCCACCTTTCGAACATGAAGGCGCCGTTGTCGAACGTTTCATTCGAACGCTCAAGAGCGGATGGGAAGCACAGCCGAGGGGACGCGACGCTGTACCCCATGCTAACGCCCTCCGAGATTACAACAATACAAACATCGAACAATCGGTATGAAACCGAAAGACGTCAAAGACGATAGATTATTGCACACGGTGTACGCGAAGCGAAAAAATCGACCGCTCTTGAGGGGAAAAAAACGAAAATTTTTTTGAGTCGGTGACATCGTTCGGTGAGCACGTACAAAAGCTCATCGTTCTGGAAAGGATACGAAGCGCGATGGGAACCGAACTTTCAGAATCGTTCGTGTATCTCTGAATCCCGTGACGTACTCGCTAGAAGACCTACATGGTGAAACGATCAAGGGGGCTTCTCCGAGGAATGCAACACGCATATCCTGATCGATATTTGGGGGAGCAGTCGTACGGAAAAGGGTTTTGCTTTGCCTCGTGAAATGGCTCGGTTCGACACACACCATAATTCGTGGTGATGGGGAGACATTGAAATTTAACATCGCATCCAACCCGCTGATGACATATCTTCAACGTCAAGTCTTGTATAGGGCGGCGACAGCAGACGACCTCGGCCTTGCAGTATCTCCTAGTTCTATAATGGACGAGCACCACCGACGCGCTGGTTATTCAGATCGACTTGTTTCCTGTGGTTGTCGGTGCTTGCGTTGTGGCATTTCCGTGTGTTTGTGTCCGCCGTTTGTTGTCTAAGATTGTGTAGCCGTTGAGCTACATAAGACTTTACGCAAAATGTTGAACGAAGAAGACAAGAAAAACGTCGAGAAATTCTTCGAAAGGGACCGAAATCGTTGGAGGGGAGGGGAGGAAAAAGAGAATGCGTGGACGATGTCGTCATCGTCGTCGTCGGGGAGGTTTTCACAACCGACCACACCGTGGCGCGAGAACGAAGTCAATAGAAGGAATGTACAACGGTCATGAGCCCACAACTGTCGTTGATCTTCAGGTTTTGAATGTGCAACACATTTATGATGTTACGTTTTATTTGTTTTTCTCCTGTCACCACCTTGTAGGGTTCTACAAAATACGCGCGACGCTCGCCTCCTTCCTTCCAGCCGACGCTCACAGAGGCGCGCGCTATCGAGACCACATCCGCCCGGTCGCCGGCCCGGCGCGCGCGCCTCCACGCAAAGACCGGATGCGGTTGGGTTGGGCGCACGCCATCGCCCGCCGGCCTGCCGCCGCCGCAGCGCTGCGCATACCATCAGTACCTCGCCACACCACCCCTGCGGATGCCCTGTAGCTCAGGCCAAAGCGCGCCAACCCCAACCTCAGGGAACGGCCTGGTTCGAATCCGCCTCGGACTGGTAGCATTTTGAAACACCACCACCACACCCCCACACACTACCACACTTTGCCACCAGAGCGCTCCCCACTCACACTTCGCGCAGAGCGCAACGCGCCAAAGCCCCACGTCATCCTCGTACAGGTCAGCCGGGTCTGACCGGATTGACATCAGCCGGGGCCCCATCCACGATTACGCGCGGGGGCGCCCCTACCAGTCATCGGGGCGGACCCCCCACGTCAGCACCATCACATATCATGCGGGCCTGGGCCCTGGGTGTGACGTCAGACCGGATGTGGGTTATATCTGAGTCACTTGGTCCAGGACCGCATATTTCCACTTCAAGCTCAGGAATACGTAGACGGACTGACGGACTGAAACTCACTTTTCAGGTTCAAAACAGGTTGACAGCCCTGTGTAATAAAATGAAATATACGAACTCGATCCAAATCCACTTTTTAGAATTGCAACATGCAACAGACGTATTTCATGGAAATTTCGACATTTTTCTGCAGCATTACATCATTCTCTTTTTGCTAGTATATGTGGGGATAAAAATATGCTGTTACTAGATTTGAACTCGGTTCTTCAAATATGAGGGCTAAATCGACTCCTACACTACCACAAACATTGCTTGCTTTTTGCCCAGGCTTACTTATTACGAAAACAAAAAAACGTGATATTCATTGCATTTAGTATTTTTTTTAAAGAAATTTCCATGCAAAATATCAAATCCAAGTAGGAATGCAAAGAATAAAACACACGCAAAATACATACTTTTAGTAGAAATATTTTCAAAAATACTTTGTGAGAACTCGTTGAACAGTCGTTCCGTCTTATCTTTCGCCGACTATCGCCAAGGTTGAAGTACGTCACAATGAAACTTGCGATACGCTAGACAATATGCGCAGTATCGTTTTGAAATGAGAATCCAATAGCGGCAAATTAATATCTGATTCTGAAGACATTAACACACTAAAATTCAATGGCGCCTCAAAAGCCCCATACGTTCTGTGATTGTATAAAGTTTCAGAATGATTATAACTATAAATTTCGCAAAAGTGTTTTCTACCAGAAAAATTATTCGCCTCGATGAGATTCAACTCAGGTACACAAGTTTCCCCAGCAGTCGTCTTATCATTTACACCACAGACACCCTTTAGAACTTCAACATCACAAAGATGATTTTAAAAAATCAAATATCAAATTTGATAAAAATCCCAATTTATGTTGGGGAAAATGCATTAAATTACATAATAGAAAACACTAATGAAATCATTAATGCATTTTATTCTTGTTAAAATAACTGAAATACAACTATAAGAATGTGACATAATGAAATCTTGAGAAAACCCGAAGAATTAAAAACATCTGTAAACTGCAAAATCATTAAACTGAATCTTGAAAGTGGACATTTTTTTGATCTCTTTTATTATACGTATTCAAATTTATTTACAATGCTAATACTCTATATAAACGCTTGTTTGGCAATGGAAGAGTATCAGCCCTCTTTGATTTCTTGGCACCCACGGCGCCACTCGCTCACCCTGCACGTAGTCTCCGCCGCCCGGCCCGCCTGGCCGCACGCTGACGTGAAACGTAGGCCCCGACAGCTCCGCAGCACCCGAACTCCGCGCCGTCGCTCCCGCGGACATCACACACATAGTTGAATTAGTCGACTATTATGCGGATAGATTGATTATTTCCGATTCCAGCGCGTCAACGTTATGGATATAGACGTGTGTAGTTCATATTTTATCGCGAAAGGTGACGGAGATCTTCCCCCGCGGGGTGGCGAAACCGACGCCATCCGGAAGATTGAATGGTTTCAATTTTTGGCGGATGGACACGGTGCGGGGTTGGGGTTAGCTAAAGCTCCCCCCCTCACTTTAAAATGGCTATATCGTAAATATTTTATAAGCTCTAAAGTTAGAGCACTTATAATTTATATTCATTGCATTGTCTCAATTTGTACGAAAACCACTCACACTTTTGTGAGAGGGCAACAGAGGTTACTGTAGAACAAACTGGTATAAACGAGGTACAAAGGAAAGTGGTTTTTACTGTTTTAGTGGGTTTCACTGCGTTGCCCAAAGTGTTTTCCTTGTCAACATCCATTTGCTGCTCTTTATTGTCTTTATTGTCACAACGTTTATTGCGCTTGCACTCCAAAATAACTGGAAAATGCCAATGGCCATAGAGACTAGAGGGGCTCAAAACGTCCTGGGAGAACTAATAGCTCGCTTTTTAGTTTCCCCAATCGAATAATGGGTAAGAAATTTGATAAATAATGTCACCGCTATTGGTATTGGTTTACCACTGTCATATTTACAGTAACTGATTTTTTTCCCAAAATTTGAAATTGCAGTTCTAACACCAAAAACCACTGCACTCAAACACCATTTTATCAAAATGGCCTCAAATTTTTCTCTTCAAACTTTTCCAACGTATAGTGGTAAACATTTCGGTGTTGCTTTTGTGTTTTTAAATAACACAAATGTATTTTTTTTTAATCTCTCATCATTAATATCCAAATTTCCATCGATTTGCATTTTCATTGTTTTTATTACATTTGTGGTGAAGTATTTAAATGACTTTAAGAAGTTTTTCGAAAACTCAATACATTCCGAAAAGAACTTGAATTTCTGTTTATAGTAATGCTTAATAGCATTTCTTAAAACGGCTCCAAATTTTCAATAAATTCTATCTAGGATCAAGTTTTAATTTCTTTAATATTCTTAAGCAATATTCAGTTCTACTAAATGAAACCGAAAAGTTTTTTTAAAATGTACTTTGGGCGGAATAGATAAGGGGCCAAGACTCCCGGATAAAATGGGATATCCAACCAGTCCACACCAATGAAATTGAAATTTTCATGAGAAAGTCCTTATTTTGTATTCTCGTTATTTTTTCATCATACTTATACAGAGTAATATAGTAGCGTAGAGAAAGTTATGTAAGGCGGAAAATCGATTTGGAGATTTCCGGAAATACACGTTCTGGGGTCCCTGATACCGAAAAGTGTTTAAAACCGTCCGTCCGCCTGTCTATCCATCTGACTGCCGTCTATCCGTCCGTCTGTGAATACATGGCATCTAAACCCCACGCACAATAGGGTACAGTACAAAAACAACACACTGGTTCTAGTTGAAACTTGAATTTTGAAAACATTCTTTAAAATTTGGGGTTATTTTACATGAAGGCTCCAGGACATCCCTAATAGTTTTTCGAAAACGGATTCATTTTTATCTTCAATTTCTTGTAGAATAGAGTGAAACAAATTATAAACTAGATATATCCGGATTTCACGTATAATTTTGAATTTCAAAATTACAATAGTGTCAATTTTTCAGTCTTCCTGCATCTACAAATTGAAGATAGGGGTTTTTCTTCAAATGAAATTTGTTGTCCGTAAATAGCTCTTTAATAAATATAAATCCAATAACGGAGTTGGGAAGGGGCTTGTTGACGCTACTTCCACTGTATTCGAACCCTTGAATTTGCACGACTATATTACGTCCTTCCGGTATATACCGGCAGGACGTAGGGGTTTATCAAAGGAAAAGAGCCATTCAGGTATCTAATATTCAATCGTTGATAAATTTTAACCAATAAAATCTACCTCTAGAGAAATATCAAGTTATCAATATTAATGTTCACCGCTTTACAAGGTGTTTACTATTTCTGAATTTTGCGAGTGAAATATCACACAAAAAACGAGTGCACTACTGTTTCATGCGTATACGAGGAAATTGGCGTGAACGAAATGCGAGTGAAATTGAAATACGAGTGAAATACGAAATATGAGTGAAATTTCGTTCGGCTTCACTTTAGCGAGTGATTTAAAAACTCTTTCCGTGTGAGTGACAAAGTTGACTCTAACTGACGAGTCCTTCACACTCATTTGAGTAGTTCAGGAGCGTACTGAAAGACACATTGACATTTTTATAGATACTCAATGCGACATGTGAGCTGAGCACTGTAATCAGATATTGCGCGGTATTCATTGCACGTGAATGTTTTGTTTAAATTAAGAATGAAAACTCAGTATTTGCAATTTGTGGACGTTCTGTTCTAATAATTACGAATACACGTGCGAAAATGTATTCCATTGTTAAGAATATAGTTACATCTGCGGGTATATGATCTGATTTTGAGGATAAATTTCTTGCTTTAATATTATGAATCAAGAGGTGGGTGCTTGACACATAGAAGATTGTCAGAGAAGATAGTTATCAAGTATAAGTTAGCATTGGAAAGTGTAGTTACTTTGAGTTATGTGTATTGTAGTTATAACCCCAGGATTTTTAAATAAAATTAAATTTAATGTGGAAAGTGTATTGTTTAAGGTTATATTAAAGAAAATACCAGTAGAATATTCTACTGAGTATTTTTTAACACAATGTACAATGATTTCCCTCAAGTCTTAGTTGATTTATGGAATGAGGTTATTTCAAAAGTAGTGACACTTGTACATGTCTTTATGCACCTGCAGGAGGTGCATATGGCCTATCTGAAACTAAATGATATCTATTTGTAAACAATGAGACAAATTATAATTTCTCTGTAAGAGACAACGGAACTTGTTCCGTTATTTTTATTAGATTATTATTGTTATTATATTTTAATACATAGGCACTAGTTCTGATTTTTAGCATTTTTTAATTTATACTATTCATAAATAGAAAGATATTTGTTGTGAACAATATAGATATATACATAATTAATAAAGGGCAATTAATTGCCTTATTAGAAATGAATGTCCTACAGTGTTACCAGGATGTATAAAGCATAACTATAGAAAGAACCGATATTATTGGCGGGACTTAAACTAAGGACATTAATTGGTAGGTGATCTGTGATAGAAAATACAGCCTATAATTAATAAACTAGTTTGATGCAGAATGACGCAGTTGTTGATAAACCAACGCGTCAACATTCTATTTTAGATATTTTCTATTAGACGATGGACATATTATACTACTGCGATGTTATTCAGAATAAGGATCACAAGGCGTAATTCTTGAAATAAATGCTACTGTTTTCAAGGGAAATGATAAAATCGGTAATAGAATATGGCAATATCAAAGCTGACATAAATGGACTGCAGCATTTTCTAAAACTGAAATACGTAGATTTCGAAAAGTTAGGGGGGAATGGAAAATAGCAGAAATTCAAAAGAAACTAAAGCTCGGTAATGTTTCGTTCCTTTCAAGTACATAAAAAGAATTCAGATCCAGTGTATTATAACGCGAAATTCAAATTGAAAAGAAAATGAGAAAAGCATTATTAAAATGTATTCATATTATTTTGTTCTGTATACAAACAAAAAGCTAACCAAATTATCATAGGACAATAACGTGGATCACATATTCAAAATTGATCAAACGGAAGTACGTTCACATTTGAATATTAGGCATCGCAGCGAGGCACATTTACGTAAATTCCAACAAATTATGAAAGAAGTAGAAAATAAAAAGAAAACTGCGCAAGAATCGTTTAAGTTAATTTTAGATGATAACGAAAATGCTTGGGCAAGTTTTAACTTTGTAGCCACCTGGCGAGGTAAACAGGACACACTCCAATAAGATGGCAAATGTAGATATCGCAAACGATGAAGAGAAAGCCATGTATTCACAATTATTTGTTCTGTATACAAACAAAAGCTAACCAAATTATCATAGGGTACAATAAGTGGATCATATATTCAAATTGATCAAACGGAAGTACGTTACATTTGAAAAATGAAAACTGTAAGTCTTGCGGGCCGGATGGTATTACAACTGACATGTTAAAGATAGCAGGAAAACATACATATTTGGTCAGACTTTTCAATATATCAATCAACAACGAAAGTGTACGGATGATTGGAAATCTGCTCATAATAGTGCCAATTTTCAAAATGACTCAAAATGTGAAGTGCAAAATTATAGGCCAGTTAGTCTTACGTCAGTAGTCTGTAAATTGTTTGAAAATTTTATCTAATCTGATTAGAAATCATTTGATCAATCAGAATGGTTATTTCCTGGACAGACTTGGCTTCAGAAATGGATTTTCGAGGAGAGTCAGATTATTTCTTACTCAAGACTTGTCGGAAGTAATTGATGTAGGGGTAGAGTGATGAAATAGTTATTGATTTGCTAAAGCATTTGATGTCTGCCGCATGACATATTGATATTGAAACTTATTGATGCTAAATGACAGGCGGGTAATAGCATGGATAAATGAATTTCTTCGATAGAAATCAAAAGTCCGAATTGGACAGCACTTATCGGAAAAGGGTACATTACTTCGGGCAGTTCCTCAGGGCAGTGTCATAGGCCCACTACTGTTTCTTATCTTTGTAAATGATTTATCGCGAAATATAACGTCAAAAATTCGACTCTTCGCCGACGACTGTATATTATATAGGGAAATTGCAGAGCAGCACGATATGTTTCAACTACAGGATGACTTAGGCTAAATGCACGAAAATACTATAGGAAAATCAATAGATCGCAGCACTATCACACAGAATTTACTAGACCGATAACGTCTGAACAAATTGTCCGATTTTTGATCTGTAAACGGCGTTGAACTCCTTTTTAAAATTGAATTCACGCTACGATGCCGATTTTTCAAAAAATATTTCCAAAAAAAATTTAAAATGATTTCATACTTCCGGAAGAAATTAAAGAATGTGGCTTATAGCGCGATGACGATGCTTCCTGAATACAACGCCGTTAATCATGCAACGATGAATAGGAGGGAAAAGTGAAATTTCAAAAATATACCTGAGCCCCTTCCTGGCTTCGCGCAGTCACTGACCTCCTCGACACGGCGGAACGGGGCTGGGGCTGGGCACGGGAGGAGGCTGTGCTCTAGGCAGGAAAATGTTTGTCCTTCTAATCTCAATATTTTCCACTTATCAAACTAGTGATCTGTAACACAAACCAAACGGTCCATATCATCTGAAATAGTCGAAAAATTATATATTTTGTCTTATATTTGTCCTCCTTCGAATACCATCAAAAGTAAATTGAGGCCCCATCAAAATCAACCTGTTTGTAAACTGATTTCAAAAAGAAATTGAACTAATTGTGTAGATATCCAATATTCATGTCCAAACATCTTATTTAATACATTTTACTTAAGATATTCCATATTCCACTACCAGAAAGAATGAGCGAAATGAGCACGAGCCTTTTTATCCTGCGACTCGATTTTGATCTCAAAACGGCGTTTGTTCCTGATAGATTTCCCCTTTGATGAATCTTTTTTCCTAGAAAGTTTTAAAACTGATTACTTCGGTCAAAATTAAGAGTGTAAAATAGCGCGCGGGAGATGCATCCGGGATCCAACACTGAACAAACATTAAAATATAATAAGAATCGGATATGTCCCAGCTTACTTAGTGTTATTGATAAAAAAATGATTCTATTATTTGTATAAACTAAGTTTGGGAAAGAACCCTAGCATCATTTGATACAAACTAGTAAATGATAATAAAGGATGTAGTGTAACCATGATTGTGACAATATATATATATATATATATATATATATATTTTAATATATATATATATATTGTAAATGCATTGAATTGCATGAAAGTAATAAACATTAACCTCTTAAAAGAACATAACTAGAAGAGGAATATCCGTCTATGAGGGGGATACATTATTTTTTGTCATACAGTTAATCTGGCGACTTTACATTTCTACATTAAGATACCATTTTTCAAACATCGTACACGTTTTTCAGAAACATTTAACTGGCAGAAATTTCCATATAAGATTTATAAACAAATAGTAAAACGTAGGTACCAGTCACTGAAAAACCCTCATATTAGGAACAGAATGCAAGTTTAAATCATGATCCCATCTAGGTTCGGGAATAGGAGCTACATTGATTTGATATTTCAAAACATAGATTTTGATACAAACATGAACTTTGTTCGAATAAAGGTGGGATTGTAACACCCTCATCCAGTAGATACTCAGCCCAAGAAATGACCCAAATTTTCTGACATTTACGTATGTCGTACGCAGAGGCGGCCAAGCACTCTAGGTGAAGGTCTCGCCCCCCTTCCTGACCCATTTGAGGAAGTTGTGACTCTAAATGACCCTGCGATAGTTTCGGGTTTAGTTTAGTATCTTTACTTTCCCTTTTGTCTAAATCGTAATTAAAAATTAACAATAAATCACTGTCAAAACAAATTATCTTCCACAATGAACTTGATCGATGTTTCAAACTTGGTTTTGAAAGATGTTTTAATTTGAACATTGATGTTTGTTTTTGATTACTTGAGATCTTTCTCGTTTTTTGCTATACGAAATTTGGGGAGGGACCCCGGATTATTCAGCGAGTTTTTCCCCAATAATGGCAGAATGACGAAACACTGCGGGTATCAAAACAATTGTTCAGTGGATGATGCCTATTTGTGGTTTCCAGTCCTGGTAAACAGCGGCTGTGAGCATCTCTCCTTCATCTCAGGCCCCATTGCGGGTCTGAACGCGCAGAGAAATAGTACTAGAACATAGATCGCAAGCCATCCCTTGTTAGACCTATCGGGATATAAAAGAAAGGATGCAGTAATTTTTTCATTGCTACTGGACTCGAACTGCTTTTCCTTTTTTTGTGATATTGGTATTAGTTATTCAATTGTGCCACTTACACCTTTCTTCCGCTTCATTCTATCTTTCCCAAAGCATAATATTCTTTCAGAGATTTTGTTGACTATAGTATGTCCAAAATATTTTTTTTTCTTTTTTGATTTGGCTTTAGAGAAAGTTCTGTTTTTTCAAAATTTATTATCTTTGCCATCCCATTGTAGTTTAATATTTTCTTCCGTTCCATATTTCAAAAGCATTTTTTTTTTCGGCCTATCTCAATGTTCAGCTTAACCCACACAACAGGATTAGAAATACCATTTTCCGATTATTTGATATTGGTTTTATGGGTTTGATTTCTGAGGAACAGACGAAAGGTCTCATTCGTTGATAAGTATTTTTATTATGTTATAAATATATATTTATTTCTATTACATTAATAAATCATTTTGAGGTTTCCCAACTAAAATTTTTAGAAATTTTGATATCCCTGCTATTTTGAATTGTAATTTTCTTCCGCTGTTTTTTCAAAATTTTTCTCCTTTTTTTTTCTAAAATCCAGAATTTGTTATTGAAATTTTAAAGATTTAATTTCTCCTGCCTTGTTTAACTTCTCGCCTTTTTAACTTCGCTTGAGATTTAACTTGCTGCCTAACTTCGCCCGCCACCCCGTTGATGTTTAGGGTTCCTTTTACCAGTTGAAAAAATGCTTTAAATGTAAGTTTATAGAATATTTAAATTTTATATTAAATATATTTAGCTATCCTATTATATTTCGAATTGTACAAAATTAAACATCTCAAATTTTGATGAATAACATTTTTTCGTTTTCTAGAAAATGGATATGTCAGTTTGAATGTTTCCTCATCGCTCCTTTCATCCAAGCCCAGCGCCAGGGCACGCGCCTGGCGTAGTCACCTTCTGCGCTGGAAGCAGGTCACCCTTTGGGACACTGCTGTTCTGATAGCGTGACTTTTTTGACCCCCGACATCTTGCCGCGTTCTTGGCTGCTGGCACTAGGGCAATTGATAGCCAAGGAGGAAGAGGGGGTAGAGTTTCGTGGAGAAACATTGCAGGGCGAAGTGAGATTATATTTACTTTTACAAGAATTAGTGGAATCATTCGGGTTTCTTAATTATTAGTAACCGAGTATTATATGTAAACAAATAATAATTCAAAAATAAATAATATAAAGTATATTAGTTTGAAAAATTTGAAATATTATTAACTAAAATAATATTTAGTCGACATTTATGGATGGTTTAAAATTTTTTTTCATTGAAAATATAGGGATAAAACTTATAACCTTATGGAGTCCATACTTATAAAGTCCATGAGGTGTTTTAACGGATAAAGAACATAGGTATTTGAAAAAGATTAAAAATGGATTTTACTGTATCTAATACTTTGGTCCCGCCTATTCTATTTCTAGTTTACACTCCTGGGCATATTTGAATGACCTGGAACATTTCAGGGGCTCCTTTGTTGTTTTGTTCTTCCCCTCTTTGCATTTTTCTTTTTATTTATTTATTTAACGTCAGAAAACAGTTAAAAATTGATGAGATATTTCTTAAGAAACTTCATCTTGTCTCGATCACGCTTGGGAAAACCCTCGAGTTCTCTGACTTTATCCTTGTTTTAGCAGAGAAATATAACTAAAGAACGAAACAGGACTTTATAATAATAATAATAAAAAATAATAATTAAAACACTTCATCACGCGAATGGAGAGGAACCAAGAAAGTATATACGTACTTTTAATCCTTCGAATCTTACTTGATGACTGAGTTTCCAAGATTAAAACAATTGTGAGATTCCATCTTTTTAATTCACGGAAATCTGAAATCTCTTACAGGTCTGATTTAGTTTGCCCATAGAGAAACCATGGAGCAGGTTGTTACCTAAGGAGAACCCTTTTTGGGACCGGCGGTTCTTTCAGGCCCCCCGCGAAGGCTAGGCAAGGGCCGTGGGGAGGGGTTCAGGATTTCCAAACCGATATGGCACTGAACAGTGGTTCTGAATATCGCTGAATGCTCACCCAAGTTCACTGATTGGCTGGCTTACCTTGGTGCCTTTCCGCTTTATATTTGCCCACGTCCACTGTCCACTGGCCATTCATGAGGGCCCCCTCATTCTTTGTCTCGAGTTCCGAATTCCGCATTTATTTGAGGCCAATTTCGTGATGGTACTTGAGAACGTTTGTGGAATGGAGGAAACAACTGTGAGCAGGCCAAAGTGGGTAAGTCTTTGAGAATTACTAAAAACCAAGAAACAACTTTTTTGAAATGTTTCCCGGGATGATTACATAACTTTCTTTTTAGATTAAAGGGGAAAAGAGAAGAGGGAAAAAAGTAAATTTAAAAATTTTAAATTTATTAATAAAATATTCATTAAATCGAATTTAAAAAATACTTCTCTGCCTACTGTTTGTGTAAGAGAATTTATTTATCTCGCAGCAATAAAACAATGGTACGACGTAGAAAAATCAAGGGGAAGAAAACTTTTTTTTTTAATATCTTACGGGGAATTTCAAATTAGTTTAAGACAAACTATGTTATTGAAAAATCACAACAAATTTAAATGAAAAAGTTTTTCAAAATTAATAATTTCAAGAAAATTTAGATTTGTAAAATTAGAATCAGAAAATTTTAAATACATGACACTACAAAATATGTGATGAAAATTTGATATTTGTTAAGATTTTAAAATTTGCCAAATCACAAATTTTTAGAACAGTACAGAAACATATGTAATTATATTGAATCCAGCCATTGACTAGCTAAAGATCGTCGGCAAAGGAAAGAGAATGTTAAGAAGGTTTTCTGCTTTACATTTCTATAGAATTTATTTATCGTATTTCAAAAGTAGATATTGTTGGATTCTGAGACATCTCTCAGCTATTTTACCACTTTTTTAAATTTGTCCAAAATAGAAAACAGTTTTAAAACTTTTGGGAAAACAGATTCATCAGGGAAATCTGTTATATGACAAACGCCGTTTTGAGATCAAAACGAGTCGCAGGATAAAAGAGTCGTGGCATTTCGGCCCCATCTTTTTGGTAGGGATTGATAACGAAAGATCTTAGAAGTAAAAAGTATTTAAAAAAAGATGTTAGGACATGGAATATTGGATATCCACAATTAGTTCAATTTTCTTTGAAATCAGTTTCCCAAATCGAAATTGATATTTGTGTAGCCTCAAATTACTTTTTGATGGTATTCAAGGAAGACGAAAAATGAAAAAATAACATGAGATACAACGACTATTACAGATGATATGAGCCCGTGGGTTGTGTTCAGCATCACTAGTTTGATAAGTGAAAAAAAATTGAGATTTGGGGACGAAACCATTGCCTGGGCCTTTTCCTCCCGTGGCACCCCGAGCCGCCGTTCCGCCTGAGGGGGGGCGAGGATCCGGGGGGGAAGGGGGGGGGTTTTTTTTCCAAATTTATTTTAGGCCCTTTTTATCCGAGATGAGAACACGGCGTTGAAGGGAAGGTCGCCCCTATCCCCCACTTTTTTTAACTTCCAAAAGTATAGAAACATTTTAAATTTTTTTGGGAAATATTTTTGAAAATCGGACGTGGGAATTAATTTTAAAAGGAGTTAATGCCGCAATCGAAAATCGGACGATTTGTTAAGTTATGGTATAGTAAATTTTGTTTTTTGGGTTCTGCACGTGGGGGGAAAAGGGAACTAGTGTCGGTACATTTACCCTTAAATAAAATTTAATTGGGAATACCCCAATCAAATGACTATAAATGGAAAAAAGAAAAGAGATCCATTTTGTTGGGCCAGAGTTAAAAATATTATCAGAAATACAGTTCCGAGAGTCCGACCTGAAAAAACCCTTTATTCTCCGGGATTGAAAATTGGGGAGGGAAAAAAAAACAACCTAGTGGGTGTTGAGGTCTTTTTTTCGTCGAGAAATCTTAAAAAAAGTAAAGAAAGCAAAGGAAATCGCGTATACCCCCCTTGTTAGGCGGTAATGAATACGGAGCAGTGTTACCAAGGGGAAAAGGATAAAAAAAGCGAGAGGATACAAAAAAAACGGGAAAATATACTTTGAAGAAACACCTCGCATTAACATTAGAAGCCGGAGGAAGAGGGCAGGGGTTTGCGCGCTTTTAAAAATTATTGTTGCGCATGGCAGGAAATACGGAAGGTTGATAAAACCGATTATTTAAATAGATTTGATACAAATATAAAAATTTGAAAAGAATACAAAGAAAGACGTAGGGGAAAATTCCCCTTTTAAACGGGAAAATTTTAGATTGAAACGATTTGCCCGCGGGGTTTTTAGCCCTTTTCCTGTCAGGGGAGGTTTTAAAAAAAAAAGGGAAAATTTGTCAATAGGTGAAAAGTAAGGGAAGTAAGTAAAAGGGGTAGGTAGTCTACAGGAAAAAATATTTAGATAAAGTTTATGGGGGCAGGAAGTAAGTAATGATTTAAAGGGTGGAGGGGCCTTTGTCTATTATAAAGGGATATGTTTTTTTGTATTTTTGTAAAATGTGTTTTTCATTATATGTTTATTTTAAGCATTTTTAAAGTTTAGTTTTAAATGTATGTTTATTCATTTTTTTTTTAAAGGGATATATTTTTGTTTAGTATAGTAATATGTAGGTTTATTCATTTATATGTTAGTGTATATATTTAATGTTTAGTATAGAATTTAAATGCCATCTGTATATATAGGAAATGACAAAGTTAATTTGTTTGTTTATATTTATTTTATATATTATTATGTTATTTGTAATTGTATTTTGTATTCTGCCACTGGCATCATCTGCCCAATTGTAGAATAAATTTCTATCTATCTATCTATCTATCTATCTATCTATAACTAATCTTATGAACCTGGGATTCTCAACGTGGTGCATGAACCTCAAGGAAAGCTTTAGAGGCTTGGAAGACTTGTGAATGCTATGTGAACTACTTCTAACAGAAAATTTGAAGTTTGGGTTCAATAATATATAATAATAATAATAATAATAATAATAATAATATATTACTTATAGACTTACAGAAAGAATCAAGCAAAATCTCTCTAGATATTAAATGAAATTACAGCACATTAATTACATTTTTTAACTACATTCTCTTACAGTAATAATGTAATATGTGTACATTGTCTTGATACATTATGTGTTAAAATTATATATAATTAATAGAACAATTAAATTAATTTATGTTATAACAGGAATTACATAACTTTATAATAATTCAAATTGTTTACTTGATAATTGACTATTATAAATAACTATTTATAATTACTAATCATGTAATTTATCTAGTAAGAATTCGTATATAATTATACACATTATTCAATCGGACATAGATACCTGTATAATTAAAAATGTTGATGATTAATCATCTCTAAACTGCAGATATAAAATATTGGTAATATTCTATAAATAACATCATTGTGATTTTAATGATTCATGCAAACAGTTGGTCACAGGAAAATCCTTATAATTGTGATTATTAATGCTGAGTCTGAAAATTCATGTTGAAGGGGTGAGTCCTCAAAGAGAATTGTGCCCTTGACAATCTCTGCTAAACAGAATTTTCTTTTATACTTCCAAATTATTTTGTATTCTGATTTTTTAGGTAGAGACAGTGAAGTTTCGTTCTTTGGGTGTAGATACAATGGATATAATAAATTCAATAAGTTTATTAAAAGGTTCCACATGAAGTCTTTCCATCACTTGGTCACTGAATAATGTCTCATCAAGTCTATAGTGGACAAACAGGACCTTTCTGAAAGAAAGGTATACCAACACAAATATGATATGAAGAAAGACTCTCATTTTTGTGCATCTGCTCAACATACTAAATCAACTGGCCATTCTTTTCAATTCAATGCTTCCAGAATTTGGACAGGAATCAATTATAAAAAATTAAAGAAATGATTACATCAATAAATACATCACATGCGACAAAAAGACAGACACAAATACGTAGTAAATAATTCTTCCCCACCTCCCAACATTCTATCATTAGTAGTCATGTGGGTGTGGTGTGGTGAAAGTGTATGTGTGTTCCTCAGATCCTTTAAGGAGCCTATAGACAAGAACATATAGCAGTTTATTAATGTGTATTCTGTTGATGGCTGCAATGTGTAATCATGTATAATTTTTTTAAATGTGTTAACTGTATCAACATAGTGTAATTGTAACTCCACATTTTTATGGCTTTGTGTAATTGTGCTTGTTTTTCTCATTTTTTATAGCTCTGAGAATGAAAATACATTTCTTAAATGATGGTAATGTTTTTAAAATGTTTTTTCTTCTACTGACCAAGCCACATTAACCTGACTTCAGAAAAATATTTATGAACATTAAAGATTCTCCATTATTTTATGTTTGCATAATTTCCATAAAATTAATTTTGAAAGTCAATACAGTTATTGTTATTATTTTTACTAGTAGTGCCAAAAGTGAATAATTGCACGAGTTTATGTTTATTAATGTTTTTTAAAATTCCTTAATTACAATTTTCATTTATATATACTGGGAGTTCATTTTATGTATAAAATTTTTAGCACTGCATCTAATTCAACATTGTAATTTAAGAGTTTTATCACAGCAGAATGTTCCAATTTCTTTAACTCACATTCTGTAAGACACTGACAAATTAAAATCTATGAATAATGGGGCTTGATATAATTAATTCTTCCCAAATACAATAATTTATGAATAAATAAATTCAAAATATCAATAACATTCATGATGATATTGACCAACACGATCAATAACAGGTCGAAATATCAATAATATTTATTGTTGAAAATTACAACCATGTTCAAAAATCCATCACTAAAATAAACTATACAAACAAAGAAAAAATTGTCCCAATAAATAAATAAAGCCCTTTCTTGCTCATGAGTGAATATAACTTCCCACATTCATTGAATTGGTCCTTCCTTCAAGAATGGATATGAACACATTTCTTAATAACCTTGCTTGTGATGCTAAATAAATGTGGAACAGGCAAAATAAATATTAATTTGAGAAGAAAATAAATAAAATTTAATACACAAATAAAAATAAAATTTATACACTATAAAATGTACACACTATAAAATTCCTACATTAAATTTAACAAACAAATAAATTTCAGGTCACTTCCTGAATATAATATTTTGAGTGAATAACTAGCCGTTTTATTTCAATTGGTTCTTAAAGAACCTTCAAAAACAGAAATGAACATATTTCTAAACGATCTTGCTCGTGAAAATGCTACATATGGCTGGCCATGTGAGAAAATAGGCGTAGGTAAATAAATACCAACTCGCTGAAGTGTCTGTCCTTGTAACTTGTTAATAGTCATAGCGAAGGCAATTCTTAGCGTAAATTGTTTTTTGCACAATATAAATGGAAGGCTTAAATCAGAAGGACATAACTGATTTTCTTTTTGTTTTTTTTAATTTGTTGCGTCTACACCTTGACGCAAAACGTCTCCAAGCCCCTTAAGGCTAAATGCACCGAAAATACTTCAGGAAAATCAATAGATCGCAGCACTATCACACGGAATTTACTAGATCGATAACGTCTGAACAAATTGTCCGATTTTCGATCTGTAAACGGCATTGGACTCCTTTTTAAAATAGAATTCACGCTACGATGCTGTTTTTTCAAAAAATATTTCCAAAAATTTTGAAAACGTTTTCTCATAGTTCGGAAGAAATTAAAATGTGGGCTTATAGCGCGATGGCGACGTGCTTCCAAATCAACGCCGTGTCAATCATGCAAATCGGATGAATAGGAGCGGCGTAAAGTGAAATTACGAAAAAATACCTGATATCCCTCCCTCCCCTTCCCCTGCGTAACCCGACCGCCTGGGCCCTCCATCGACGCCGCTAACGGCCAAACCACCTGCGGCACGGGAGGCCGAACTTTCAGACAGGCAAGCTGGGCAGTCAGTCCTTTCAGTCTCAATATATTTTTCTTCACGTGTCAAACTAGTGATTCTGTAACACAGCCAAAAGCGCGATGGCGACTGCTTCCAAATCCAACGCCGTGTCAATCATGCAAATCGGATGAATAGGAGCGGCGTAAAGTGAAATTACGAAAAAAAACCGATATCCTCCCCTCCCCTTCCCCTGCGTAACCCGACCCGCCTGGGCCCCATCGACGCCGCCTAACGGCCAAAACCGCCTGCGGCACGGGAGGCCGAACTTCAGACAGGCAAGCTGGGCAGTCAGTCCTTTCAGTCTCAATATTTCTTCACGTGTCAAACTAGTGATCTCTGTAAATACAGCCAAACGGTCTCGCATCATCTGTAATAGTCGTATAAAACTATGTATCCTGTTAACATATAACATGTAAAAATATGGGGCTAGTCCCAATTTTGTATTGCTGCATTTTCGAAAATGCCAAAAAGTGAAGTTTTCAAAATACAAATTGGAGATATTTGCTTTAAATAAAGTCTGTCGTAAAAACCGCTCATTAAAAAGGTCATGTACGTTTTTGTTGTTGGTTTTAAAGAAAATCAAGCTCATTTGCTCAATCCATGTTTGAAATTGATGCAATTTCTAAAACTATTTTCTCAAACCTCACAAAATATTTTCATTAAAGTTTCTTCTTGTATGTAACAGGTACGGTAAATAAAGAAATTAAAAATCTAGTAGTACTATAGACTGGCGTAGACTTTCTGCACTTGTTAGTTTTCTAAACTCTTTGTCTCCACTAGCCTCTTTTGTTATGCTTTATTCTTTCCTCCTGCCATCTTTTGCTGCCTAAAGGACATTTTTTCATATTTTCTTAATTTTTTGGCTGAAATGCAAGAACTGAAACCACCATACACTTATTACTATTATAGATATGTTAACTGTGTCTCAACAAGATGGCCGAGGTGGCTAATGGGGGACGGCCTGTACGGAGGGAAGGTTCGGTTCGCATCTTGGTCCAGGGGTATTTTTTGTCTCAATCCTCTGTGGCTGCGAAAATAAGAGAATTCTAGAAATTTAATTGGAAACCCTTTGAAGCAACTTTAATCACAAATTCAATTAATGAAGATTAACAAAGTATGTGCCAAACCACACATACTTCTCAGAATATTGCTAACTTTTCCGTTATATTATATTGCTACATGAACAAGCAAAGTGTTTTCAACAAGCAAAATTATTTTCCACTACGAGTTATACTCTCAGTTACCTTCTCTTTTCAGCCTCAATGGAACTTTTTCCTTTTGTCAATTTTGGCTGCCTAATTCTAGAACAGAAACAGCAAGCTCATTTACTGTTAAAGGAGAGTTGTGGTTAAATGGCAGGTAATGCTTCAGCGCATCGTTAGGAAGCTTTTTCTGAGATCTGCTCAGGATAATATTTGTCACAATACTGTGTTGTAAAGAAAACTATTAATAATTTGGAAACTTTATTGGAAATCATCTGAAACACATATACAATCTATTAAGATACTAAATAAACAGGAAGTGTATGCGATTTTTGTATTTTGAACTTTTAAACAAGATTTCACCTCTTGTTTGATTTGTAAACGTGTCCATCAAATTAATTGTTGCTCAGCATCTGATTGAATCGATTTAAGTAAACTAAGCCAACTATCAACATGAAATTTCAATACAACAAAACCCTTGGGACCAAATTACATATTCTTGCTGGTTGACCGGGAGAGGTCAGTGCATGACCGGGAGAGGTCATTCAGGGTATCAACTAATGTCATTGAAGAGCCATTGACTGGGAGGTGCCTGGTTCAAGTCCTGATGATGAAGTATTGACACTATCTGATAGCATCGGGATGTTAGAATTTTGGGGCCTGGAATCACTATGAATCAATCAATCAACCTATCAATATAACACTCTGTCAGCCTGTTCTGGACCTCCAAACCGTCACAATTTTCCAAAACTGATATTTCGTGATCGAACTGAGTGGCCTGGAGGGTTTAGGAGTTTCTAATTCTGATTGAGATCGATCCATACATCTTTTTGTGTGGAGATATGGTATGAGTACCATATTCAACAAGCAACTCTGAGGGACTGAGTTCGGGTCTTGGAGGGAAAAATATTTTGTTTGTTGAAATCACTTTTGCTGGTTTTAAATTGCAGATCACTGAACAAATGTGAGAAAGTATATGCTTTTGCAACACCCATAGGTTATATACTTTCTATCATATCGACTGGCAAATTTCAGGACTGAAAGAGAATATAAAACACATATATGTTTATATTCGCGAAAACAGACGGATCAGCGTAGTTAAATTAGCTACAGGATTTGATTACAAGTGCTTATTGGGCGTAATGTGCACTACTTACGCAATAGAAAAATGTTATATAATGCTACGCGAAAATACCGCGAATTTTATCAGAAAATCTCATATTACAGGGCCCTGGTAACGAAAACTTGATACGTCCAATTGCTAGATTTTGAAAACAAATTCACTAACACGTCGTGTTCCCAGAATCTATGCTTTGTGGATTTTGATACCAAAAATCATTTGATGTCAAACGTCTTTCGCTCAAATGTGAACAACGCTAGCAGCTGAAAGCAATGAGCCGATTTTCTCAAAATTGATCTTTTTTCAATCAATCTGGCTGATGTCGGAGGGCTGATGTTGATTGAAACCAATATTTTAATTTGGAGGGGGTAATTTACACGAAGTCCCTGGTACATTTTCAAATTTTAAAAGTGTTTGATTAAACTGATTAAGACGTTTAAGAGAATGGCGCAGATCTCATAACCATTGAGAAAACGGATTTTTCGGATGTTGAAAATATTCAAACTTTTTCGGCGTCATCCTAAAACCACTATTATAAAATAAACATTTTCTTAATGAAATGTGTTCCCAAAAATATTTAAAAATAATTCATGTTCAATTTTTCAAAATTATAGAATTTTTCAAATTTTTCTGTCAATGAAAAGTTTACTTATGACTTCAACATTGTATAATTCAAGAAAATTTTTAATGTAAATGGAGAAAAGGATATTGGTCATATGTTAAATTCTTTTACCATTACTAATAACATTTCGAATTGTGTTATTAGGAACAATATTATGAAAGAAGAAACGTCTTTCAGCAGCTACGTCTGTAAGTGTATTTCAATCGTCTTCCTTAAAACAACTTGATAGATAAGAAAATTCTCGTCCCATTACAAGTTCCTTTCTTCATCTCACCCATCAATTTAATAATTAACAAATGTTCAATTATTTTGTTTTAATATTGTTTATATTTCTATATTTATCATAATATTCAACAATAATATACGAATATTGTAGATCATAATGTTTAAATTTTTTGTTATAGATTGTGACAAATAACAAGTAAGGAAGGTTCTACTTATTGTATTTCATTCTATATTTTAATAAATCTCACCGTAGCATTTCCAGACTTTTTATCTTCAAATTTGATTTTAAATTTCGTTGAATAGAACCAAAAAATTATACTTTCTTGTACTGTTGTTTTTATACTTTCGTAAGAAAAGAAAGTGTTGTAAACCATGCCCTGAAACAGCCAATTTTCGAAAAAGCTCTCAATCCGACCATTGGTAACGACAAAAGTGGATAAATGTTGTTCTATATATAGTAAATTACTTTCTCCAATAGGATTGTTGATCAGAATCCGTGCTTTTGGTCCTTGTTACTTAAAATCTATTGAAGACAAAACGTCTGTCTGCCTATCTAGCAATACAAGCACCTAAATCCTCACGTGCTTTTACTCAAACCTGTGATATTTGATATTTTAAAATCATTTTGTGAGTAGGAGTGTCATAGGTGTCTGTAGGTAAGACGTCTGCTGGGAACCTTTAGCTGGAGATTGAATCGCATCCGTGGCAAGTAATTTTAGTGTAGAAAACACTTTGCGATTAATTGTATAGGAATATTGGCATTTTTATAAATATCACTAACATATGTGATTTTCGAGGCGCCACTACATATTTTAGTGTGTTAATGTATTCAGGAATCAGATATAAATTTATCGCTGTTGTGATTCTCATTTCGAACGACTGAATTACGCAGGTGTTAGTCTAGCGTTATCGCAATTTTCATCTGTGACGTACTTCAACCTTGGAGACAGTCGGTGAAAGATAAGACCGGGAACGATCTGCTCAATGTTTTCTGCAGAACTCAGCTCTGATTGAAAATCTTTCTATTTGAAATGAGCTATGTAGTTGCACGTGTTTTATTCCTTTGCATTCCTACTGTAAATTTGATATCTTTGCACATGGATTACATTCTGTAATAAAAACTAGTGCAATGAATATCACGTATTATTCTTCTCGTAATAAGTGCGCTTGGACAGCGTGGTGAGCAATGTTTGTTAGCGTAGTGCGTCGAGCCAGACCTCCAGATTAGAAAGACTCGAGTTCAAATCTTAGCAACGCTGGCATATTTTTATCACTGCATCTACTTTGTAAAGAGAGAATTATGTAATGCAGCAGGAGAAAGTGTCGAAAAGTTCATAGAAAAACTTCAGTATACAACTGCGAATTCGAAAACGTGGATTGTGGATTGATCGTTTTCGTATATTACTTTTATACAAAGGGATGTAGAAGCACTTGTGTTTTGAACCTGAAAAAGCGATTTTCTTCGTCAGTTCGTCTACGTATGGTAATTCTAGAGCCTAACGTAAACAGGATTTTCACCAAAATGGATATTCCTGGAAAGATTTGGCTGATGTCACGAATCCTTGAATTTTAAACGAATCTTTAATTTTAAAATTCTTTACAACAAACCCCATCATACTTTCTAAATTTTCTCAAACAGAACTCCAATTTTACCATAAATCTTTTCCTGAAGAGACGTTTCATGTTGTACGTCCTATTTTGGTGAACAATTGAACTTTGGAAAATTGCAAACAAATATTAACTAATGTCGAAAAACAGTATTGAGGCAAGAAATGTTTTGCACCATGAAATCTGTTTTAAAACTAGGTCTTGAATTAATGAAAATTAAAACACTCTGAATTTTAAGAACTGCAGATGCAAATGTTTCATTTTCTGCTTGCGTCGGAAAAGAGAAAGTTCAGGTGTGTAGCTCGTGTGTAGGAAAACTGTCAGGCATGTTAATTTTAAGGATCCGAGATCGAATACCAGCAAGGAGAAAATCGCTAAAATATTTTTGGGGAATTCACGTAGTCCGTATTGTATATTATAGCTATAAGACGTGATGGTATGTGCTCTGAAGCAGCACTAGTTTTGAACACAGATAGTTAAATAGTATGTTTATTGAGATAAACATTATTTCGGTGCAAAAACTTAGACCATTCACTTTGATTGACGAATTCGAAGTTCACGAAACTGAAATCAGTGTCGTAAAAGGAAATATTATGGTACATATGTATCATAATAGTCCTTTGTAGACATATGTATCATCCAGTGCTTCATTTTAAATTTTAGGTACCGGAACGATCCTCAAAAAAATTTTTAATGTAATAGAAATAGTTATTTAATACATTTAATTTAATAACTATTTCCAAGGAAATGAACCCGTTCCTTCGCTTTCTGGCAGAAATCAAGCCTGATATATCTATGCTTCTCTTAATTTGGGAGGCTATTCAACCGGGATTTCAGGAATTTCCACTTATCATTCGAGCCAGAATTAACTCGCGAAACGACGGGAATCCACTGGTTTTTAAATAATAAAATATTTCGAGAAAGAAATGTATATTTTCTGCGCAAATTTCAAGGAAACACTTAATTTTGAAGATTGAACAGGAATTTATTTAAAGATTTGTTTTTAAAGGGAACAGATTGACTAGGGAAATAATCTCTTCCTTCAAAATTACAGTTGAATGAAGATGCCCGAAACAATTACACTTTTCAAGTTTCAAAAATCTGTAACTCAACAAAATAACCATTTTCTTGCTGGGCTTTGCGCTTGATGAACAAATTTAAACCTTCTTAAGAAAATGAACATTTTTGACGCTTCATGTGAACTACTTAAAGATGAATCCGTTTGAAATTCTCAAAACCAGAGTTCATTCCCATCAATTGGGAAATGTGAATTTGAAGAAAAACTGAACGGTTTGACGCTAGGGACAGGGTGACAGACGGACGCATGATGGCAAACAGAAAGATAAACGGATGGACAGATGGACGGACGGATAGACGCATTGACAGACAGAACAAACGGACCGATTGACGTGCCCTTTGCCATCGATAGATTTTTCGTCTCAAGAACAAACAAACCATGGATTCTGGCTACATCAGTGTTTTCTCATGGATTTTTTCAAATTAACAATATAATTTAACTCTTTTTATTACCAGAGCCCGAAAGAGGTTTTTGTCGATATCTGCTGTTTCGATGATTAATATATTACTTTCTTCATGAAGTGCATTTGAAGAAGAGAAAGTAAAATGTAGAAATTGATTATAAATAAATAGTTTTGTAGGTACACGCCCAAAACGATAGTTTGGGAACACTTTCCTGCGCTTCAAAATGCTGAGCTACCGAATGGACTAGACTCGTTTTTCTCAAAGGCCCTCATCTGAGTGTTAGAAATGTTTGTTCCCAGTTTAACCAATACCATTAAATAGGAAATATACTATAAGCAGTTTATCAAACTGTACTGAAATGGATGAGTGGGAATTGTTCGCCCTACATGCAAAACGAATACTGTGTAAACATAATTTACATTTTATTGCAAATGTTCTCATGCAAGGCAACTCAGCCTGTTTTGCATTATACCCTTTTTCATAAAGGGTATTCTAATCCCAGTGAGTTGCCTTGCTTCCTGTTTGAAGCCACTTAAGTTTCACGGTCTGCTCCATGAGTTTCTCTGTTTTATTTGTGACTTTTCCCATTTCTATTGTTTTTCCGCGGGCGCCCTATGATTGTCCTGTATGTTGGGCGTCCAGTGGTGTTTGATTGCGCCAGTCTGCAATGAGCAGCCATTGTTCCCTTTGTGAAGTTCATTTGTCTGTCTTTCTTGTAAGTTCTATTACTCTGTCAAGTTACTACTCACTGGTCTTTTTCAAGGTATTATTTATTTGGTTAGTACATATTTTTAAACAGTATTTGGAGTTTATTTTATACATAACTAATTTTCTTAACTAAGTTTAAACTAATATATCTTACTACTTAGACATTTACACAGATGAAAATTGAGTTATAAATTAAGAATGCCTAATACCTAGTTATTGACTCGTTATATTATTTCATAAAACATCATGAACACTAAACCGTGACCCGCTCAACTAACATCGAGGTCACGTATGGTGGAGGTTGGAACGCCGTGGGGCCGATCGTGCACCGTCTCCGCCTACAAAGCGGCCTCAGGAACCGCGGAACGCGCGATTCGATGGCGTCAGCGCTGATCATCATCATAGCGGGCGACTCCACGCGAAGAATCCGGATTGAGGATGCCGCATTGGAAACCTTCGGCGCCCGTTCATTAGTTTATTATTAGCCTATTATTTAACCAGCAGCCGCCCACCATCGCCCCACGCCTCTATTTCACCATCACACAAATCCTGTCACTAACACTGAAAGCGATATTTTCACACCACCTCCTCTTTCCCCTCTCTCTCTCTCTCACTCTCTCTCTCTCTGTCAACCTGAAACCGTTTACTCATCTGACTTCCCTGTCACTTTCGCCTTCATAATGATATCTTCCTGCCCTCACTGCATTAAGGCAAACTGAAACTCCTGAAAACCTATTAACCACCAATAACAAACCTCGACAAACTCTCTCCACTTCTCAATATATCACTAACAACCACTTAAACTAGGATCAAATATACCCTTCCGAATTCATTAAAACGCCCTCAAACACTGTCTTCCTCGCAACGCCTGGCTGAGCTGATCTGCCTATACAAGAGGCTGGAAAGGCACAAAGAAACACAGCGATCACACGACCCCGATGCAAAGGCAGCGTATCAGCGCATAAGGAGTGAGGCAGGTTCAGGGACCTTTCTCATACCCAAAAGAGAGCTTACTGAGACTCCTAAGCTCTGCTTCACGACATCTATTCTATCACGTCACACCACGTGTGGAAGGTAGACAACAGATAGGTGGTATATACATATATATATATATATATATATATATATATATATATAGAAATGTCTGAGCTTCTAAAGAATTCTATGGTGATCTTTAGTATGAAAGTACACCCTGTACAAAATTAGATAAAAACAATGATATTTTAAGGGCACAAGAGACTCATTAATTTGACACTCAAGTTGAAAAATCAAACTAAAAGAATTTATACCATACACAAAAAGTCTTTACTTTAATGATTTGTTTGTTATATTGTGACTAACTACCTTCAGCACCCAGCACGGATTTTTGCCAGATTATTAAACTGGCGAAATTGAACTTCCTATTACGTCTGATTATCACTGCTACTCGTTATCTGGGATCTTATCATATTTCATCTACAATTTTATCGTTAATTATTTCAAATGAGGAACTCGTAATCAAATATTTACACTTCTAAATTGAATGCATTACCGTCACAAGGTTAATTTATTTGCCGTGAATCAAATCATATGATCTCCTGAAATTCCGGCTCCCATCTTAGTTTTATCTAAAATGCGGATTACCTTTGTGCCGCCTGCTTCCTGGGTTACGCGCACCGCTGTCGTGTCGTCGAGGTCGCTGCTCAAGTTTCCAATGTCCTAGAAGCCGTCCTGTAGCCTGGCTACCAAACGTTGGAACTAGCTCATCGCTCTCGCCGCCAGATCCACACCCTTAGCTCGCCAGATCCAGACTTTTATTTCGCCGCCAGATCCAGATACGCGCACGCGTATTTCGTCTCGTGTGTTAATTAACGTATCGCCACCAGCGCGTTGATTATCTGATGGTTCACAGTCACACTCCACCTAATTCTCACTATTTCAGCTCACGCTCACAGCCAAATTTCTTAATTCTGCGCCTGTATGTTTCACTTGTTGCTTTCGCCTCACTATAACGGTCTCTCCACCACTGCCCATGGTATTATTCACGACCCCATGTCTTGACTACCGAAGTACCACGTCGCCGTCTGATTCAAGAAGAAAGCACCTCCGCCGCTCCGCTGCGGTAAATGTTGGCCTGACGTCAGTACAGCCCCCATGTCGAGAGTACCCTGCCGTTGCTTCGCCGCAACTGATGTGGTATGCCTTTTCCATCTCTGGCTGCTTTTCCGTGTTCATACCTGTCACTTTCGTTGCGGGTGTTGTGGGCCTGTGGCTAGGCACGAACGTCACTAAAATATATATATATATATATGGTATATCGTTCTGCAAATATTTATAATAACGCCCTGGGCATAGCTAGATATATTTAACATCCTTCCATGATAAACTGATAATAGTAATTTCATAATTGCCTCCTTGCTGTTCCGCACTGATATTGATGATGTTTCCGTACTCATTGACTAATGCTATCCAAAATTATTGTATCCTGAACTTTCGTAATTATCATCACAGATACGCGCCTAATTCGAAATACGTCTCTACAATTTAGTTGCGTTTGTTGCAATTACATATTATACGATTACACGCACACTCGATTAACATGTGAATTTTTCATTTGCTATAGCCAGGTCGCCTCGTGGGCTGGAATAAAACTATATCCTATACTGTTCCTTATTGCTAGCATTAGAGCGATGTTACTTGTCTGATGTCCAGAATAACAAAGAGTTTTTTCACGACATCCAGACTAATATCATCTCCATTGTTTTTACTTTTTTAACTGATCATACGCCACCTGGATTTCAGTGGCATCACAAGAGACCATGAATACACCATATAACTATCAGGACAACTATTTTTCTTCCGATCGCGATAACTTTTCATATTCTATAATTAAAACTAAATTATTAACTTTAAATTATTAACACCACTAACATATTCATACACATCCTTACTACACTTACCATTGTATGGATGTTTGACTTGCACAGAACTACGATTCCTTTCATAATCAACCAATTATAAGATTGATGATAACCACATGAATTATCAGCCTAACCAATAAAATTTTAACATTTATTCTATAATGACATGGTTCTATCAAAGCTACGAATTCTTCAGATTGAACATTGTGTTTCAACGATAACACACTATTTGATGTAGTATGTAAATATCATAATCCTTGTTTAGCTAAACGCTTAGTAGAGACGTGACGAAGTGATCTGCTCTGGCCTTCTAAGAACAAACGCTTCCTGCTTGTAATTTCATTTTGTTTCATGCAACGCAAATTACTCCTGTGCAAACGACACTATTAGGATGCAGTATGCAAAATATCAGGATATATGATGGCATTTGCAATGCTGAACTTCATTGGCAATTATTCACTATCTGTTTCATCACTGTATGAGTACTTTGCGTTTAAAAGTCAAACATAATGTACTCAGTACATTCCATCAAAACCAACAAAGTACGGAACAAAGCTGTGGTTCATATGTAGTTCTAAAATTCCTATTCACTATATGGTCATGTATACGGTCCTTTCCATTTGTAAGTGAAGAGGAAATGTAAAGATCTCGCAATTGATTACAACGGATCTCGAAGTCAATTGTTTGTGACTTGTTCACAACTCTACTACTTCTCAAATGATGATGTTATGGAATATGTCAGTAGAACATTCAAGAGTTATAAAGCCGTATATATGAACAGAGATGTTGTCTTCCTCCTCTCATGAAGAAATGTCTTCTTTATTTCGCTTTAAAGATATAATGTAACAATATGTTCACAGACAAGTGTGTTCATATGAAAAAAGAAAACTGTTTTGTTATTATCAACATACATTATGAAACTTCTGTATCAGGACTAGAGGCAGTACCAATTATCATACGTTCACATACCACTTTTCATGCCTATCGAGTATTCTCAACGAAATCTGGCATGAATGCATGTTTGAATAATCGCAGTATCTGCCTGTCAAAATGTTTAAAGAATGAGTCCATCAGAAGAATTCCATTCTAGACAACTGTTTATCTTTAAATTGCAGGTAAAAAGAAAGACAAGGAAGAGTTGTAAAGAATGTAATAATCAGAAAGCGTTAAATATTCAGTCAGCATATTAAAAGTGTCTTGAGCATGAGTTATTCTATTTATGAATGATGCATGTATTTGTAAATAAAGTAGGAGGTCCATTTATAAAAGAGTATTTTGTCGTCTCTCATCACCTATGACTCAAACCACAGTTCTTGATATCAGTATATTTGTTACCCCAGAAATAGTAAATGTCTATTTTCGATCAATGTAAGTATGCATTCATTGGCTGGTAACGCACTAGGTGTACCCACTGCACTATATATTCGAATCGATATAAATTGTAAAAATGTTTTGAACGTGTTGTTACATGTTAGCTGTTAATGCATGTTACACACAGAGTGAACCAAGATTAGGATTCCGTGGGAAGTGCAAGTGATCTCTTGGACCCTGAGCTTACGGCGGAACTACGTCGATAACCTTCGTCGATAACACGTCGGTCCTTATTGAGTGGTTGGCTTATGCCGACCCTTGAGCGATTTGGCATGAGATACATCAGCCAGCATCTCCTTGCAGACGGCGGCGTATTCAAACCCATACTAAAAGTCCAGACGGGATCACAAGCCTCCCTGTCGAGTTGTCCAGGTCCGCCGACTAACGTCATAGCCTCGACAGGAGGCAATGAGGAGACGGTTGAAGGCATATGCCTTGGCACAACCAACATAAGCACAAACACATCAAACCAATGGAATATTTAAAAACATTTATTACAAAAATTCATTATCCCCGTTTCTGAATAAATGTTGTGCAGCTGACTGTCACCTATACAACCAAATTTAAAAATACAACATCGATCAAACTACAGAATATTTAGTATATTTATTTAAATATTTCTCTAAAATTAAATTTATTACTCATACCGTTTCGAAAACATTGTTAAAACAATAGTTATCAACCACGCAGACATTCAGTATAATTGAAGACTACCTAGAACAAACACTAAAGCTATTACAAATTTCGTAAATAATATTCAAGTTTATTTAATTAATTATTAATCAAACTATTCATTTCTATATAATAATATTAAATTATATTAAATAATATTGTTAAAATAAATCTATTTGGACAATATGTTTTGAACAAACGATATCTATGCAACCAAACAATATCGAGTAGTAATTTATAGAGTGTAGTGAAATACAAGCCTACTCAGTAGAAAAGTACACACTCTAATCCAATTTTTAACACCTAAGAAAAAAATTATAAACGTTGAAACGCGTTTAATAAATATTGTATAAATTGAATCGTAGTGGTTAAAACATGCAAGGGATTCCAATTCGAACATAGAACCAACGAGCACAATCAAAGAATCAAAACGTCATTTAAAAATTCATTCTATTATTTTATACTAAAAGAAATTTATTACTCTTGCTGTTTACAAAATAAATAATTTTAAAAGACTATTCGTATACAACCACGTACGATATTCAGTAGTAATTTATCAGTATCCTGAGCCGCAAACGACTGAAACTCATTCAATAGGAAAATACATATTTAGTATTAACTTATAACTATAAACATGGAAACTATAAACACATGAAAAAACTATAAACATGGAAACACATTAAATAAATATTGTATAAACTCAATCGTAGTGGTCAAAACGTGCAAGAGATTCAAACTCGAGCATAAGACAACAAAGACCACAATCAAAAAATCAAGAACATCATTTAACAGACGTTTCATATTATTAATTAATGCTAAAAAATCTATTACTCTTCTTGCATACGAAAAAATATTTTAGAAACGACATACTTAGCCATGTACTTTGTTCAGAGTAGTGATTTATAAAGGAAAAAACCTATTTAATAGGATAGTTACATTACACTATTTTATTAATTTAAAAATGAAAAAAAGACGTTCAACATTCTATACTATTAATTAAAACTAAACAAAAAAATTTTTAATTTTTTTAAATGAAGTAAAAAAAGGTTAAATTCGAAATTATGAAACCCAAGCACGATTTTCCGAGTCGAAATTTTAAAAGGTGTATAAAAAAATTTTGGAAAGGAAATTTATTGACTAAAAAATGTACACTTTCCATTTAAATTTTTTTTAAAATTAAAAAAAATTTAAACCATATTATCACCATATTATAAACTAAAAACCAAAACCCCTTTTAATAAACAGAAATATAATAAAAGAATTCTATGAAAAATGTAGAAACATTAGTAACGTCAAAATTTTTTTTCGCGGTACTGCCCGGTGATCTGTTTTGGTTAGAGCCCGGGACAATGTATTTTTTTCAATTTTAATTTGTGTTTTTTTTTCAATTTCGTTCCCCCGGAAGGCCCGGCATCCGGGGTCATACAGTGGGGTTCGAATTAAATTAACATTGATTAGAAATTTTAGACTTAAAATACTTGAGTATATGTGAAATAAATGTGAGAAGCCACATCGGCGAGATAATCAAGGGGGGTCAAAGAACCGTCGGGGTGGTTTTCCTTTATTCCTTTTCTGGGGATTTTTTTTTGGTTTTTGAAATGTACGGCTGAGGAATCGGGGAATTTTGGGATAAAAGGGAGAGGATGGGGAGGGAAAAGGACGGAGATAGGAGTAAGGAGTTGTTGGTAGGGGGAGTTGGGGTAAAAACCATGGAGCTTTAGTAGGGTTTCGGAGGAATTTTTTTGGAAAAATTCTTTGAATGTTCGATTTTATTGAGGCCCAGATGGGAGGGTGGAAAAAATTTAAGGATTTGATTATAGGTGGGTAGCAACAAGTTGAAAGGGGTGAATTTTTTGAAAAAGGGATATAATTGGGGGGCCCTTACGGTTTTGGTTTTTCTGGGGAGAATATTTAATTTCCAAATTTTTAAAAAAGTAATTTGTGTTTTTTTAAACCCGGTTTGTTGTTTGGGAGCCTTTAAAGTTTTCCCTTGATAGTTGAGAGGGGAGGATTATTTGGTCTACGGAGCGTGAAGATTTTGCTTTTTCAGGGTTTATCCGGGTATGCCTTCTTTCCCAGTCGGAGAGCTTAAAGAGGTGGGGTTTTATCCGTGCGGTACAAATCAGGGGTTTTAGGAAAGGTTCGGTGTCATCAGCAAACAGAGCAATGGGGGTTGAGGGGTGGAAGGATATCAGCTTTTAAAAAATTAAATAGTGTGGGAGAGAAAAGATCCTTTGGGGGACCCGCTTTATGGTAAAAAGGGAAAGGCCCTGGAAGGGTGGACAGAATGGGGAATCAAGGAAGCTTTTTATGATGGAATAAGATAGTCAGGGGTTTCCCATTTAATGTTTAATAACAGTCCCGGGTGCCGATGGTGCCCAAAAAACTTTTGGGGAGGAAGATTTGGGCTGGTTTTTTAAGGAAATTTTGAAATTCCCGGTTGGGGCTTATAGGGGTTTGTAGTTAGTGGTTGGGAAAAAAAAAGGGGGGAGGTATTTTGTACTTTAACTGAGATGGGAGATTAACTAGGATACATTTTTTTAGTTTCCAAGGAGGGGAGGAAAAAATTGGGGGATAGCTTGACGGGGCGTTTTTTTGGGTTTTTCTGGTTTTGAATGGGGAAATGGGGTGTTTCCATTTAAGGGGGGGATGACAGACGAAGAAAGCATTAAATATTGCTGTTATAAAGAAAATGGGGGAATGGGAAAGGTTTGTTTTCGCAGTTGAAAATTGTCACCACTGAAAATTTGAGTAACAGATAAAAGGTTCAATTTGGGGGGGAATTGAATTTGGGACCGTTGTTTTAGTTCGTCGGGTTTCTTTTGGGGGAGTAACTGGGTCATGAAGGGGGTTTTCTAAAAGGGTGGGGAGTAAAGGTTTTGGCAAAGATTTTACCTAAAATTTGCTTTTTTTCTGCTGGAGAAGGGAGGATGCCGCGGGGTTTTTTGGGGGGTATATTAGCCCAAGATGGGGAGTGATATCTAAAAGCGTGACGGTTGGGTTGGGGGTTTTAGTTTGGAAGGGGGGGTAAAAATTGGGGTTTGATATAAACCAAAAAAAATATTTTAGTGAGTAGGTTTAGGGAATTTATTTAAGAAGGGGGGAAAGATGTTTTCCCGTGATTACGTATGTAATTTTTTTGATTAAAAAGTCTCCGTAAGATTGGTGAAAAAGGGGGTAGGGTTGGACGTATTTGGGGGGCTGTTGATCTAAACTATCGAGGATGGTGTGGGTGGGGCGAGTCAATGGCCTCCCCCCCCAATTTTGAGAGCCAACGGAAGTGGTGGCAGAAAAGCGAGAAATCAGGGTCTGAAAGGAGGCCGCACCTTTTTTGGGAGGGATTTAGCTGGGGGTTTTTTTAAAAGAAAGATTTAAGGAGAAAAGAAGAGGTCGAGGGTCCAAGGAGAGGTTTTGTGGCCCCCCAATAAATTGAAATAATGTTGCTTGAAAAATTTAATGGTTTTGGGTTTAAGAAGTAGGGGTAAAAGCTAGGGGAATCCCGGGAGCACTGTTGGGGTTTAATCTTTTAAATCTGCAAGAAGAAGGGTCCAGGGGAATTGAGTTCACCCCATACCGTACTTGGGGTTTCCCGTCTCCAACAACAATTTTGGGTTTATTTTATAAAATAGTGGATCGATATCGCCCGTTTTATATGAATATTTGGGGGGTTGGGACTGAGGTCCTGGGGGGATTTTTTGCTGGGATCAAAAGCCAATTTTTAAACGGGGGGTTTTTATATTCAGGGGAATGAGGAGATATTATTTTTTGTAAAATCACACCAATTCCTTATGGGTTTCGTGGACGATCAATCGATACATCGTATAAACCAGGAAGGGAAAATTTATAGAGGGGCCCCAGGTGGGTTTCTTGGATGGCCATATCGATATTATTGCTAAGGGAAAAAAATGTGCCAGGTTTTAAAAATTTTCAGACCATTTTTATTCCACGATATTAGGCGGGTTGATGAGGGGGTTATTTTTAGAAAAATCCAGGATAATAAAATTTTGGGGATTGGGGAATTGAATTGGTGAACGGGGTTATTTGATTTAAATTTTCGGGAAAAGGGAAAATTTCAATTGTTAAAAAAATTTGAAAATTTTGGGGGAGAGGAGTTGGGAAAAAGGTTTGAGGAAACTGAGCACAAGGGGATTGATACGGGGGAGGGCTGGTTTTGGGCGGTCCGAAGTTGGGCGAGAGGAAATGTTTTGGGGTCTTTCCGAGGGGAGGTGGGGAGGAAAAAGGGGGGGAAAGGGTTTTGGAGGAATGATTTGGGGGGCAGAACTGTTGGGGTGTTTGGGGGGTTACTGACTGGGGGGGAAGAATTTTCCTGTAGTTTTTGGTAAAACCCGAACAAAAATTAGGTCCCATGGGCTTATAACACACATTTTTTTTCCCTTTATTAGGGACCTGATAGTAAAGGGGTTGACCCGCACATTTTCCCCGCGGTAGAAATACAAATTTTTCTTGAATGTCCGTAGTTTTGACATTTTTGGGTACTGAACTGGGCCAGGGCTATTGGGGCGTCTCAGGGTTACAGCATTAAAAGTTCCTTTTTTTTTTTTTAAAATTTTGGGTTGATTTCCCTTTGTTTTTTTAAAGGGGTTACTGCACATAATGGCCATGGTTTGGTTCGGATTAATCTTTTAACTGTTATTTTTTAATTTTTTTTTTATTTAAATTCCCAAATTTTTTTCTGAATAAGGTTTGGGACGTTTCATACTACTGAGATGGTAGCTTTTGGGCTCGGGACTATTTTGGAAAAAGGATTTTGCATTGGAAATCTTAACAAATATCTAAATTTTTCCGTCCCTATTTTGTACATTATTATATATTTTACAAATTTTTCTTATTGGTTTTTGGGTAACCCCTAATTTTTTTGAAATTTTTTTTGAAAACATATTTGGTTAATTTTTAAAACGTTTTTCCAAAATTGTTTTCAATAAATTTCTGTTTTGTGAAGTGAATACATGATCATTGAGCCAATTTAGTACACCAAGTAGCAAGATCGATATATATATATATATATATATATATATATATATATATATATATATATATATATATTATGTCGTTGTTGACGCAATGCTTCTTAACTTCTTTGTTATGTTGAGCGCTTTTGTTGAGTAATCCTCCGTCACCAACTAATTACTATCATTACTATTATTGAGTAATTACTGTATTTGTCGAGTCTCGTCACGTCGTAGTCTGTCAGTGCCTTTATCTTCGGGCTGTGTCTTAATGCCATTAGATCCCAAATTCTGGTCGGTCATCTAACCAGGAACCCGCGAGTCTCAATTGGCTTAACTTTCGTGACTTCACGGAGCGTAGTAACGAATTCACAGCGCGCCGGTCGCCTGTTTAAAAAGAACTTCCTCTGATTGATATTTTATGTTCGTAAGTAGTAAATTTCATGCAGAGACACCTGCAAAGAAAATCTAAATAGCAACACAATGGTTTCAAATGAAAATAATTCATTCCAGTTTAGGCCTACTCTGCGGTGACACTTAATACGCAAGTAGGCCTTGAAGGCCTAGGGAAGGGGAAGTCGGCGTTATCGCTGTTGCCTTCGTGACCAGACCTTCACGGCCAGCATTGCGTTTCTCTTACTTAAGTCTACTGGTTCAAAGTGATAACAAATGTTTCAACATTAACTTGAGCATACGTGTTGCGAACCATGATGCAATGACAAATCGCATGCGCAATTACAAACGCATTTATCGCAACTGATAAAATTGATGAATGGCGTTGTAAAAGCCGAGGAGCTAGCCGAATTCCGTTCACTACGCTCCATGAAGTCACGAAGGTTAAGCGAATTCGAGACTCCGCGGTCGGTTGCGACCGGCCAGGAACCCTGGATCTAACGTCGCCGAGTCTCGGCCGAAGGGATAAAGCGCACTGACTGACTGCGACGACGAGACTCTGACTTAGTAATTAACGGAGGATTACCCAAAGAATGCGCTTAACGCCCCTAAGGGGCTTGAGGACGTTGCGTCAAGACGGACGCAACAACGAAAAAGCTCTTTCTTGAATACTGTATTAACCCGGACATGCTACAATCCTTCTAAAAGCATTAATTATGCTTCTCTCTATTTTTTTAGCTACAGAATAATTATGGACCTTCTTCCAGACTAGTTCTACGTATTTTCTCTGAGTAAAAGGGTCACATAACAACACTCATCGCCATCCTACACATTATCGGATATTGCAGTATCTTTTTTCGAAAGACGAATTCAGGCGTCTCGGGAGGTACATGTCGTTTTATGCCCATTACAAACTTTATTTATTTATCATTTATTTATTTATTTATCATTTATTTATTTATTTATTTATTTATTTATTTATTTATTTATTTATTTACTATTACATTTATTTTATTTATTTATTTATTTATTTATTTATTTATTTATTTATTTATTTATTTATTGGCTTATTACTTATTTATTTATTTATTTATTTATTTATTTATTTATTTATTTATTTATTTATTTATTTATTTATTTATTTATTTATTTATTTATTTATTTATTTATTTATTTATTTATTTATTTATTTATTTATTTATTTATTTATTTATTTATTTATTTATTTATTTATTTAACGTCAGAAAACAGTTAAAACTGCGAATGACGTGCCATGGGGAAAAGTGAATTGTATGCACATTTTCAAAGTTCTGTGATCCCTACACTAAGGCATATAATTACATAAATTTGGGGAGTGAAAGAGTTCGCACAAAACTATTTCAAAGATAAAAAGCAATAAATTTTGGCCTTAATCCGTGTTGTTCGAATAATACCCTGCCGCACATGGTATTTGCTTTTCATTTTTCATATTTGCTTTCAGGTTCCTCGACCACTCTGTATAGATGGCAGATCGGATAATCATCCCATAGCACACATTATATTTATTTATATGAAACCCATCGACCCGTGGGGTAGCCGAAACTAATTTATTATTATTAGAATTGAAGGTTGATGTATACAGTATTAGCGTAATCTTTTTCCTCGCGCTCATTTATACACCCGGAACGGGATTACGTTGGGATAAATCATCGTATATTCAGTTTATTTCAAAATGGCGCACCAACTGGGGCTCGAATTTGTTTAAATATATTGCAGTTTATTTCAATACCAAAACAAAATTATAGAGTTCTGCAAACATACCAAACTTTTTTACGAAATATAAAATGGAAGAATACACAACAAGGAACAATCAATGTATATGCAAGTTTGGGTGTACACTTATGTATACGTATTAGCGCACGCACTTAAATAATATTCAAATAAATGTACATATTGAAGTTTGTAAACTGTCTAATATATTATGTATTATATCTTGACGATTATCTGCGGAGTGAACAAGTCTATTTACCAAATAAGTATGCTAAGAGTCCAACAGTATGTGTATTAAAGTATTGAATGTAACTAAATCCCAAGGAATTCCTACCCAGGAAGAGTCTATTACGGGAAGTAATAAAAAAGAAATCAATAACATACAAAGAATGATAACTCTTTTACTGCACCTTTCTATCATTACTATTGTAATCATGTATTAATCATGTAATTACTATTGTAATCATTTATGTATTTTGTATTGCATTTTTGTTTCGTGGTATATTTTCATTGTATAATTCTAGCTGCATCCTCGCTAATTTTCTGAATCTAAACTGTATATACAACAACCGTGTATCCTTGTAGTAATACAATGTAAACAATTGTAACCTTATGAACTGTCGCTAATGACCATGAAGCTGATGCGACAATAAATAAATTTAAAAAGTCAGCAATCGCTCTTTTCAATCCATTGTTGTATGGAGATTTTAACATTGATTTTCAAATGAATCTGTGAGAAAGAAAAGTATCTCAATTTAATTAATTCTTCAATTTAGACATTGTGAATTCATGTACTCGCCACGGATTCGACAAATTCTGATGAAGGAAATTGATCAAATTACAATTAACAAAACTACTACTCGATATGAAGTTGAAACAAAGATTTAGGATACAGCGACCACGATGCACACCCTACTGTTATAAGAAATGCGATCACTGACATAATAAATAAGGCAACGAATGACTAAATTGTTTACAAAGTGAAATAAATTATTCATTGTTAACTTGATGCAAGAGTCATGGGAAGCGGTTTATAATACTGTTGATACAACAACAAATATAATTCTTTTTCAACTCCCATTTCATTTTAACAGTTGCTTTGATCTGCAAAAAAGAAAATTAAATATTTCATGGAAAAGCAATTAGACATCTGTAAAACAAGCGAATTTTCTTCATTTCTAAACGTCATAACGTATCTTAAGATTTCTCATCTACTTTCAAAAATACAAAACACTGTTACGAAAAGTCATAAGGCAGGCTAAAATCATGAATCACGATCAGGGTATTTTGAACTCAAATAACAAAACAAAAACAATGTGGAATATAATAAAAAAATACGACCAAATCAACAAGAAACCCTGAAGAGCATGTTGTTTTAAAATATAACGATATAAATGTGAACGATCCGGCCAGAGAGTATACTAATAAAGACGGCACTCAATGTTAATCCCAACGCTCTTATTCAAATTTTTAATTTTCATGGAGGGGGAAGCAGCCATCTCGGCCCCCGATTGAGCCAATAGCGTCGAAGGGCGTTCTACCAATGGAGGTGGCGCGTATTGACGACCGGGACATTTAAAATGAAGTTGTTTTCAAAATGGCGTCAAATGAATACATTATTTGTATGTAAAATACGCTAGGCAATTAAGAAGACTAAAATATTAGGATTTGGAATCCTAAGTTACTGAATGGAATTATTGTTCAGGGAGTGCAAAATAAAAAGTTATTTTATAAACTCAATATTTATTTCACCATGTAAATAAATACATACAATATAAACAATAATACAATTTTTACAAAATACATGTGAGCAAGTAATCAGACAAAGATTATTTTACTTGCCATTGACTAAATATTGAAACCAATTGTCCAAATATAACTAGTGACCATTACTTTAATAATAAATATTATTAAAATGACATTCCAGCTATCAACACCTGTCAAATTTCAGTCTATTATCAAAATTACTAAGGTAATACAAAATGAATATTATTGATAAGTTCTTTATAGCCAAACAGAAACTTGCATCTGCACAAACAGTCCACAAATTCATGTCTTTTGCTTGCTTTCTTCAAACAAGCAATATTGCCACATTAAACTGCATTACAAGAACATGTTTTACCTCCTACCTAGTACAAGTGGATGAACAAGTAAAAATTACATGATTCTACTTCAACTTCATTAATCTCAGCCAGAGCTTGGACTTGGTAGGTTTCACTAATATTCTGATATCACAGTCCAAAAGCATGGTTAGTTGCTCAATGGATCGTGGATAAAAATCCAGCACGATAATATATCCAGTATTACGTAACATTTGATACAGGTATTGAATGTTTTTCAATTACTAAAAATAATTTCTTGTCTTTCCTAATCATGTTTTGTGACTAAAGCACACAATTTCTGCAAAACAATATAACTAAATAAAGTACTTATCATAAGCTCAGGAGATTATACCACAGACATCTCAAGAACCACTGAAATATGTTTAGAAATAGCTAATGCTTCCTGGTAAAAATGCCAAACTGTTACACAAAGAATTATACATAGTTCATAAGACAGATAGTGGGCCAAAAACCTGAGAGATAAAATTTACTGCAACAGAAACACCAAATGATTATCACTCAAAAATACAATTTTATTAAATTGAACTTAAAAAACTTCAATTTGTACATGTCTACAAGCAAGTGGTCCTGCAGTTTGGATTTACTAAATTACATATAGTAACAGGAAGTGTTTAAGTTTTCTTAATTTCCTTGGAGTGGACCGGCTCTATGGTCTTCCTACATCCTCTGCCAGCTGGGCATCTATCGCCGCCCAAAAATACATTTTTTTTGCCATTTTCAACTTTTCGGTTTCCAAATAGTAAAACCAAAATATTATTTTAAAAAGATTAAAGAATGCTAAAACCTTGTCCTAAACAGCCATTTTTATTGAAAAATTTGAATCCGTCTTTAAAGGAATGGCATTAAGCGTTACTGTAAATACGAAATTTGAAGCTCTATTTCCCTGGAATCTATTGAGTTTCCAAAAAACTGCATTTGTTGTAATTTGAAGAACTTCCACTCAAATATGCAATAATGTACACAAAATGTGGATATTAATGGCGTGACAGATATTTAAAGAAATAAAAACATTTGTAATTTTTTGGGAAAACAAAGAATACTCAAAAATGAACATTACATTATATTATATTAAATAGTACCACACACTATCTGTTGAAATAGTTTAAAGAAAGAAATTAGCTTTCAATTCTTGAGAAATGTGCTTGAGTATTCTGAAAATGAGTAATTTTGGAGCTCATTTGAATAAAAAAAGTGTTGAGTTTTGAGAAAATTTACTTTGACATTATTTAAAAGTGCATGTACTACAATATAATACTGTGCAGAAAAAAGGGAGTCGTTTTCGAGAAAATCTTCTTTTGTCATTTTAAAATTCCAAATAGTTCACCCACAATTGCACAAAACTACTAATATTTACAAAACAATCTTCACACCTTAAATGAAGAACTATTTATGCATCAAATTTACCTGAAGGAAAGTCTCTAACTTCAATATTGTAATTGTAAGAAGTTGATGATAAAACGCACACTTTTAAAATTTCTGAAAATTCAGAGTTAATCTTGAAAATTGACCTTACAACTTTTATAAGAATTTTAATTTGTTCTTACAAGAAATTAAAACAAAAAAATTGGAGCCAGTTTTTGAGAAAATTCTGAATCATTTCTTACGGCAACAATCGTTATGGCTTCGGAGAACACCTCCCAGCCGGAATCTTAATTTATAATGGATTCGTCTACTACAAGTCAAGCTGAACTACAAACTCAGCTGTTTCTTCAACAACAATATCATCATCAGCAGCAGCAGCAACAACAACTCATTTTACATCAGATACCACAAGGTACAGTGATAGTGAATGCCGTTCTTTCCTCCTGCAGCTAGCCTTCAAGTTCCGTTCAACCGATGTAACAAATTCAGAACTTAATCGAACAACCCACGTAATTCAAGTAGTGACAGCAACACTCATAAATGGCAAGTTGTTGAAAGCAAGCGCAAGAGATGTAACCACAGCCCTGAAAGTCATAAACAATCAAACGTCATGCAAATATAAGTGGCATTAATAACATGCAATAGATTTGCAGATCTCGAAGTAATTAATGACGATGAATCCAATGATAAAGTAATCGATGAAAGTTCCAAATCCATGCAACATTCAGAAGGTGCAAAACCACCGCCAATATTTCCCTGGGTAAAATGTCGACTTTCACGCAATGTCAGAAACTTTACAAAAAGTCGTGGAAGAAGGAAGAATTCTACTGCAAGCTTGTAGGTCAAGATAAATTTAAAATCTTACTGCAACAACAGAAGCTTACTGGTCTTTTATTAAATACCTTACTAAAGAGAAAATTGTGTTTCACAGCTATCAGATAAAGCAAGAAAGAGCATTTAGAATAGTCTTAAAAAATATGCATCCTACAATAAATATTGATGAACTGAAAGCAGAAATAGAAGAAAACGGTCATACTGTAAGAAACATTCACACTGCAAACACTGTGCAATGCGTCCCACACAAAGACATGATCAACCATGAGATAATAACTGAAATATATTATGCACCAAACTCATGCACCAAAGAATAACCATAGTTCCAATATAAACAGATCTAACAACTCAACACAAAGAGTTTACACAATATCTACATCTATTACAACACACATAGAATCAAGATAGGTAACTATACAGAAATATATTAAGCTGCAAAGCTTTGTAAGAACAGCAATATAAAGGTAAAGTAGTTTAAATTGTCGTAAAAAATACACCAAAAACATCCACAATGTGCCCAAAATCAGCTATCCAAACCACAAATGTCATGAAACATAGAACACAAATGTCTGCGTCACCACCCACTATGCAATAATTTATCAGCGTAGTACTTATGCACAAGCACTGAAAACTCGCAAAAGAAGGGATAGTCTGAAATAACAATGCAACAAACACGAGTCTAATACTCAATTATTTTCAATAATACAACAGACTTTCGAAAGATTTGAAACTATACCAACAGACAAGCAGAACAAATTAGGTGCACTTTTTAAATCTTGCAGTCAAAACTGCTAACTAAATAATGAACAACCATAAGATAACAGCTTGGAACGCCATGGCTTGCTGCAACACCGAGAAGTCATGTTTTCTTCAGTTAACAAATACGGATATCATGCTCATTTCAGAAAACCTATTTCACCAACAAAAGGTTTTTTCTCGCTTCAAGGATACAAATATGTATTATACAAACTATCCGGATGGTACAGCACATGGAGGAACAGCCATACTTGTTCGGGAAAAAATTAAACATCACCATATTCTCAATTTAACACCACGTATTTGCAGGCAAATATCCATTCATGCAAGAGATGCATTCGGAACCTGAATATTGCAGCAAATATACGCCTCCGAAGCATAAAATTGAGTTCACAATTCGCACCACAAGCGCAAAAAGGCAACAAAAATGAAATTCAAAATTATCGGCCCATTTCTCTATCAGTTTTAAAATATTAGGAGAGACTTTTTACGTACGAATGGAAACCTTTCACTAAACACGACGCGCTTTCAGATTGCCAACATGGATTTAGAAAATCAAAATCAACGGAAACAGCTATATTTTCTTTTCTTAAAGATGTCGCCTCATCATTAGATCAAAACGAGGCACCTATTGGATTATTTTTAGATCTTTCAAAAGCTTTTGACGTCATTGATCATGACATTTTACTTTCCAAATTACCTTCATATGGAATTCGTGGTATTGCTCTAGATTGGTTATATTCGTACCTTAAACAACGATCTCAGAGAGTTGAAATACCTTACTGGAATGATGGAACATTACGTACGCACCTTTCCGACTCTTTGCCCGTTGCATGTGGAGTTCCTCAAGGATCGATTTTAGGCCCTATTCTGTTCCTACTTTATGTAAACGATATGCCCTCGACGATTCGAAACGGAAGAACGGTTCTCTTTGCAGATGATACGAACATCCTTTGCAATAAAGAAACCGTAAATAGTACAATATCAGATGTTTCAATTGGTTCCGAAATAACAAATTAATAGTAAACGAAAAGTGAAAATGTTTAATGCAGTTTTCATTTCAAATAAACAATTTGTGCTCCATTGAAATGAACAGTGTACAATTGGATAGATGTTAAGGTAACAAAATTTTAGGTCTCTAATTCAGTCAAACTCTAAATGGAACGTCCATTTGAAATGGGAATAATTACAATTAAGTCTTTATGCTACGCGTTCAGAATTCTGCAACTAGTCGCCTTCATACTGCTCACAAGTCAGGGTATATCATGAATGTTCATCTCGGCCTGAGATATGGCATAATATTCTGGGGAAATACATCTTATAGCTCCCAGACTTTTACTACAAAACAACTGTAATGAATAATAACCAAATCCCACCCACGTGATCTCATGTAAGCCTCTCTCATTAACGGCAATAATCTACCACGTGTCTTTGTGATTTACGAATCAGTGGTTTTGTAAAAATGACTTGCCTGGCAAGTGGGAATATTTTTTCAGAAAAATGAAGTCTATTACTATAACACTCGACGCAGAAACTATATTCATCAGGGACAGTATCAACAGCTCATTACAAAAATTCACATACAATACATGTACATTATTTTACAACATTTTGCCAGATGACATTAAACGATTAAATTCAATAGAAAAGTTTAAATCCCAAGTGAAATCGTTTCTGCTGCATAACTGTTTCTATACAATTAGAGACTATACTGAGCATCACAAGAAAAGTAACATTTAATTTTAACAATGATACATAGTGCATTATTTACCATTTGGACTGTATACATGAGTATAAGCAGCCTGTAACAGCTATTGTACTACAGCTTCCGGGTCAATGACCCCCATCTCGATCAGGTTTTTCGTCCAGTTTCCTGATCCATTGAGCAAATGCTGAGATGGCCCCTTGTTTTGCTTCTGGACATAAAATGTAATCATTTTCTGTGCACGTCTTCTAGAATTCAGTGTTCTTTCCGTCCAAACAGAAAAGAATTCAAAAAAATTTGACAATTCGTCAAAAAAGGGAAATAAAAATAAATTTAAAAAATTGAAAAATTTTTAAAATTTTTTTAAAATTGTAATATTTTTAGCTTTTTAGTTTTCTGTTTAAAATTTTTAATAATGACATTTCACGAAATTTTGGGAAAACATTAACATTAAAAAAAAATGTAATGACCTTAATAAAAAACTAATTATGAAAAAATTTCTGCAAGAACAACCAACTTAAATTTTTGCAGTTGTAGAAATACGCCAAAAATATTTCACACTTTAGTAATTTTCGTAAATTCAGAGGTAACAGTGGAAATTAGACTTTTCCAGCTTTTTAAGTGTATTTGACTCTATTGTTTCCAAACATTTAAAGAAAATACTCCGGGCCAATTTTGAGAAAAGTTTGAAAATGTCCTAGGGGGTTCAAGTAAAGTACTCCCAAAAGTTAAAGAATGTTATTTAAGGTCGCAGAGCTTGAGTCAGCCCCAGACGACTGTAATAAATTTGAAAAACATGATTATTTTATGCCTAAGAACAAACGTACAGACAGATGTTGTGAAAACTTTTTCTTTTAGAGGACTCAAAACGTGTTTTTCCTTTGAAATCTACAAATCGTTTTTTCGCAACATACATAATTTTCTCTGTTCTACATGTATACCTACGACGTACCTCGTACATATGTAAACGAGAAAGTAAAACTTGGGTAATTAATTGGGATTGATTCTAGATTGATTATACATTATTTGAGCTCTCTAATCTTTTTCGCAAATATGATTACTTTAAAAATTATCTTCACCGAGATTCTTATTCACATTTTGACATCTGTTACTGAAAAAAGTCTATTTTGTTGTATGAAAACATAAGCAAATGCAAAACTGGCAATAATTAAAAATAAACGAAAAGAAAATAAGATAGGAAACAGGTATCAATGCCCTGCCATGCTCTTAAAATATGAACGATCTAGAATGAACCAACATATTAAAATATTTATTTTTTACTTGAAAAGTAGTTTTTCCATAAAAACTTTTTTATTACTATTCGGTCGTCTTTAAACCATTTTATTTCACTCGGACCTATTATGGATTAAAAAATTTTTAATAAAGATGTTTTGGAAATATTAATTCAAAGCCTGTATTACGACTGAAAGATTTTTTATCAAGGGCTTAAGTAGATTTTTTTCCCCCAAGGGCGACTTCCAAACCGGGGCCTCGGGCAGAGGTTCCCGGGGAAATTTCGCAAAAGTTAAAAAAAATAGGACAGTTTTCGTAAAATCTCAAAATATATGAAAATGTTTAGGGTTTATTTGAAAGTTTTATAACAGATGAAAAACAGTGAAAATTGAGTTGATAAAACGTTATTTTAGGTTTTTTTTTTATTCCCAAAAAGATTTAGAATATGTCATAACCCCAAAAAAGTAACATTTGGGGGGTGTTGGGAGGGCCATCTTATTAACTATCATTAACAAGTAGTACCCATTCAAGATGCACATTCTATTTTTTAAAAAAAGGTGATACTAACAGGGTTGTGAGTCTGTTGGTAATTGTATTCACGGGAAATTTCCCAAAATTAATTTTGTTAATTAAAAAATGGGTTTAAAAAAGTTATTTTATTATTTGAGATTATCTAATTTATTTATTGTATTTGATTGCATTGTTTAATAAACGAGTTCAAAAAAATGTTTATGAAGTTGGTATTAGGGGGGCCAAAAGATTAAAAGGGCCGCAAGGGCAATTACCAATACTTTACTGTTTTTTTGAGGTTTTAAACACACAGCAATGAACTAGTAAAATAAAAATATTTCATTCATTTCTGGAATCTTCGTATGGCATTTTAATACGCCCTGGATATTGTGCAACATTGTACAACATTGTACAACATTGTGCAACATTGTACAACATTGTGCAACATTTTGCAATTGTTTTATTGCAGAGCGTGTCTTACTAAAAGGTAAAGTTAGCTCTAATCCTTCCCATGGTAGATTATTTTACAACTAGCCAATGGAGAAATGAAACTGTAAAAAATTATTCCCCTCGGGGGCCAAAAGATGAGTTTTCCAGTAACCACTGTGAAGTTTGGGAGAGCTGGGAATGACGGTTTTAACGCCATTCGAATTGATTTAAATAGGATCGTGGGGATACACATTATTTGTGAGTGTTTACCCCGCTCCCGTAAAAAATGAATTCGGGCGAAGCTGGAAACCCTCCCAGTCGATTTCTCCACCAATTTCTTAAGTTTAAATGAATGGAGCCCACCTGGTGTTTCGTGGCTGGTGAACCGTTCAAGGAGATCGCATAAATTCCCCCTGGACCCCAGGACCTGTAGACACGCCCCCGGCGCCCGCTGCGGTGCGTCTCGTTGCGTCGCAGCAACTGATGGCCCTTCCGCCCGCACCGCGGGCCATGTCCTGGCATGGGGGCCGTCCCGCGCCCCAGACAGTGGTGCAATCCCTTCTCCTCATTAAACAACGAGCCAAGTGAGGTTGAAGTAAAAAATCGTTTTTCTCTTTAGCAAGATTTTAAAAAGAGTTACATCCTTCCCGCAGGGTTAAGAGCGGGCCAAAGTGCGTTCTTTTAAGACGTCTTGGGGGCTTGCTTTTTCGGTCAGGGCGCCCCCTTTTTTCTGCCTGCAAATTTATTTTGGGATGGGAAAAGGGTATGCATTTTCTTTTTTTGCAAAGGGCAAGGCATGAATTTTCGGCGTTTTAAAATGCGGTTTTCCCAAAGCCCCTGACCCTTATATAGGGGAAAAGTATGAAGTAATATTAGCTAATTTCAATAATAAACGAATTGAGCCACATTAACTATCCGTTCTTGCATTATTTGAAATAGTCACTAAAACTACTCGAAAACTAATAACTTTTCAACAATTTTACATTATTTCAAGATATAATTTTGAAGAAGATATTTCTTTACGAAAAATATCAATTTTTAACATTGCAGCTTTAGGGGGAAAACCGACCCAAAAATGGGCAGTTTTGAAAAAATCAAATAGGGACCCGTGGAAACCATCCCTGTACCACCTCTTTCCCCATTTTTTCATTTCCAAATTAAACCTGGGAAATGATTTTTTTTAAGACCTTTAACCCCCGCCACTTGTTCATATTCCCCCTTTAATAGATAAAATAAACAATAGAATACAATTTTAAAACAAAATATTATTTAACTTTATTACGACATAGGTACACCGTTAATTCCCTGGGGAGAATATAAGTAATTAGTTTAATTTCATTTATTGAATTCTGATTTCTGAAAGGTGGGGAATATCAAAAGCGCGAACCCAAAAGTGTAATAGAATGTTCAATATCATCTCATTCCTTTGAGACCTTTGCCCTCAAAATTTGTGTTTTTTAAGTCATTGAAACGATTTGTTTAAGAGCTATTTAACGATATATATTAAAAAATGCTACAGAGTGTTGCGGGTTGCATTTAACATATATTTAGCTGCATTTTTTCATCAAATCCTTTACATTTTTAAAGTCAAAACGCAATTCGCCACGTCTCCGTCAAATTCCCAATATTCAGAAACCTCTTTTATCAAGATTGGTGGCTTGTGAGAGTCGCAAAAGGCATGCATACTACTGAAATAATATAGGAGATTAAAACGACATAGCGACCTGCGTCATTTTTATAAGCGTCCTATCCTATATGTATTTATATACATATTATACTATATGTATATTTTCGAGCAAAAATTAAAACAAATATCTGAAGCCGATTTTGAGAAAAATATACCCTACACACATTTACAGCAAAATTACAGCAAAAATTATGAAAAACGACATGTTTCAAAAAGTTGTTATTTGGAGATTTATTTGTAGCGCTGCGTCCTGAAGTCCGCACAGGTCGATTGCTCGGAGCGGAATGTCTGAATTAGTCGTAGAGAAAACCAGTTTATTACGTGTCCTTCTTGCAAGTACATGATAAACTCCTAACACTAGCAATTCATTCAATAAACACAATTATTTATACAATAAATCTAATTCTTTCACATGTCTTTACGACTCTGTTATGGAATTTTTCAAAAAAATAATATTTACGTATGGTTGCTTTTTAAATTTGTAATTTCCTGTGTTTTTTTAACCCTTTTTTTAATTTGTATTCTTTAATTTGTGTAAATAATTAAGTGAAGTACGTTTTTGGAATACCTCCCAACCGTTAGCTGATAGTTTACATTGGGTTCTAATCATGTTTTAACTGCAATGCCAGACGTGTGATTTCACGCCCGGGTATATATATATATATATATATATATATATATATATATATATATATATATATATATATCCCAACCGTTGCGGCAGAACGGTTGCAAGAGGGCGCTCTAGCTACGAAAAACGGTTACGGGCGGCGAGGTGTCGTCGGTTGGCCGACCGTGGAACGAGGCCGCGAGGAGTCAGGTCTCGGCCGCCGGCGAGGAAGGATTGTATCTGGGCTGCTCCGCGATCGAAAAGCAAATTAGTGTCGCGGACGAACGAGTGCAGAAAGATTAATTGACGGACAATTTGTGTGTGATAACAATCAATAGTCGATCGGACATATTGCCAAAGTGATAGATGCTATTTGGAATAACACAGATCAAAAGACGTCGAGTGGATCGGAGAATTGGAAAGGAGAACGTACTTCGGAAGCGCAGCGCCTCACCTCGTCTGGTCCCAGGTGAAACGACCCGGCAGGCAACGAAGGAGCGCGAGGCAACCCGAGAGTCCCCGAAGCCGCCGACGCTCGTATGGGAAGAAGTAAACGGTAAATATTTCTTCGATCGATAAGATCGAGAGACTAACAGTGATTCTGGGTTATATGAAAGAAAAGGGTAGAGACCACCATAGATATTGTATCATTAGTGATTTGTATAGAATTAATAAATAGTTCAGTTTATTTTGTTCACGGAACAGTGGTGTTTGATTAATAACCCCGAGCCCATTCACGAGAAAGAACACCTGTCCCTTACAATAAATTTACTGAGAACAAGCCGGCCTACCCGGTACGTCACAGTTGGCGCCCGAACAGTATGGACTCGTGTATTTAAGAAATGTGGCTCAGGGGGATTAATTTAACAAGGGGAATAAAACTAATGACTCTTGAATTAACAAATTGTGTAATAATTTTAAGAAACATAACAGTTTGAACAGGAAATATTGAAATAAAACAGTGTGCATGTGCAGTTGTTTACTAGGAAAAAGTAGTAGAAATTTATTATTGTCATTTATGTAAAGGTAAATACTGTTGAGGAAATATAAAGCAATTATAGAAATATTGACAGGCAATGGTATTCATATTGTAAAAAGAAATGAATTAAGAAATTAGGAAAGTTAATGAATATAAGAGAAGTTAATGTCATTTTGGTGTAAATTTTATATGCTAATTATTTTGAGCATATGGGCATGAATCTTACAAGATAATTGTCAGAATCATCTAAAAGTAGAATAGCCCAGGTGTAGAGGGGCATTGTTTATTAGCAGTGTATGGAAAGTAATTAATAGTGAAGGGAATTAATATTGATTTGTTGGAATGTTGGGGGTAATGTTTGAAAACTGCATACAGTTTATTTTTTGTGTCATTATTGAGGGAAGCTGTAGGAGTGTGTGAAATGAGACTGTGGATTATTGTTGTGAATTTGAATTGAAGTTGTGTATGCCAATGTTTTCAGGAATTTTCCAGAAGTGTTATTTGTATTATTTTGATATGTGATGTGTTTTATGAAGGGTATTTTTGTGTAGTGAATTTATGTGCATAGGTGATGTTAACATTTGTTTGCAGAGAGTGGATATTTGTATGTCATATGTGGTAACTGTATAGTGAAAATTGGGTTGGTCATAGTAGACTATACAATTGTGGTTTTCATGCAAAATTTAAAACGAATAGTGTATTCAGCTAATGCCTAGAATCACTGATAGGTCATTGTTTCAATACAATTACTTGGGAATTAGACTAATTAGATCAGGGAACAATTGCAGTAGTATTGCGAGCGCAGACGAGCTGAGGGCGGTATTGCAAGCACGGAAGCACTGTAAAAGCGATTGAGAAAAATGAGTGAACGATACGAAGCAGTTGAAGACGAGAGATTAGATTGCGGCAGCAAAATGGAAGCTCAAAAGGCGATGTTGGAACGGAATAAGAAGATAGAGCGTGTAGAAGACTCGGATGAAGGAATCGGCGGAAGTACGTGCCTGGATAGTAGGGACGCTGGAGTTGGAAGTAAATTAGATGACACGTCGGGCGATTGTTTCGATGAAGAAGTAAAAGTCACATCAACGCCGATGAACCAGGTAGCAGGGCAAGCAAAGACATCAGATTTGATGTTAATAATGAAAATGATCAACGACCGACTTGATAAAACGGCAGAGGAACAAGAAAAAAGATCGGAAAAGCAGCTTATGGCGATTGAAGAACGAATTGAGAAATCGGCAGAAGAACAGAGTAGGAAGATGATGGAAGAACAAAAGAAGGCAATCGAGGAACAAGAGAAAAGATCCGAAAAGCAGTTTATGGCGATTGAAGAACGAATTGAGAAATCGGCAGAAGAACAGAAGGAGGCGATTAAACGAATTGAGAAATCGGCAGAAGAACAGACGGAAAGTTAATGGAGGAAATTAAAAAACAAATAGGACCTCTTCACAAGCAAATCGAGGAAACCCAGCAGAAAATGAAGAAGATAGCGGAAAGGGTCGAGATTCAAAACCAATCCATCGCCAGTAAATTTGTAGAGCAGGATCAGAAGATAGAATTCCAGATTGACAAATTGGGCGGGGATTTGAAAACCGACCTACATCAACAACTTGAGAAAATTACCGCACAAAGCAAGGAGGTACAAAACCAGATTCGGAATGAAATCCAGATGGCGGAGAGCAAGAGGGCGAACATCCAGGATCAAGTCACGAACGAGGTGCGCAAAAGGGAAGAAGACACCAAAATGATGCAGCAATTAATTAAAGAAGAAATCAAGGGGGATATACGAATGTGCGAAGAAAGAGTATCATCCCTGCAATCTGACGTGGAGCTAATCAAAGAATGCCGAACGACGCCGATCATTGCGGGCGGAATACCAACTTTTACGCCTCCAAAATCATTGAAGTTTTCGGGAGATGGTCGAGAAAACCCATGCGCATTCATGCGGGCAGCGGAACGACACCTAGCCGTGATCAACACATCGGAAAGATGCAAGGTCCAGTTTTTGTATTTGATGTTGGGAGGGGAACGCCGGACGTGGGCCGACACTTTGATGTATTTCCGGAGACGCTGAAGGAATTTCAAGACCGGTTCTATGAGCGGTATTGGAACGATGAGATTCAAATGAATGTGAAGTTAAATCTAATGAATGGTTATTATACTCAGTCGATGGGAACTCTGCGGGAATATGCGACGCAACGTGTTGGAGATTGTAGGACACTACGTCCCCCAATGAATGATCAAGAAATTATGTGTTTATTGACACGTCAGTTTCCCGTGTCGATCCAAAATAATTTGAGAAGTTCGAACCATACCAATTTAGAGAGCTTTATGAACGCCTTAGGAGGATATGACTTAACATTTGCCAATGCCCCGAAGAATAAGAGGGAAGGAAACGTGAACGCGTTAAGAACGGAACCAGTCAATAGACAAGGGAATGGTGGTGGGGCAGGCAACCAGTGGACGCGACACGAGACAGGAAGCCGGTGGCAATCGGAACCGAGTAACCAAAGACCGGATTGGGGTGGACAACCCAAACCGTCGAGAAGAAGAGAGGAACGAACCGAGGTGCGCCCAATCAATCAACACGGCCTGGTCTAAGTGGAGGACAGGGAACATCTTTAAACAGATAGAGTCCGTGATGACAGGCGACCCCATGACGGACACAAGGGAAGAAGAGCTGAATGTGGTCCCTATCAATACGATTCAGTCGGTGTCCTATGAATCACAACCGTGAGAGAAAAAAAAGTTCGGAAGTTCGCATGAGAAAATGTCCCACGATCAAAGTAGAATGCGAAGGGGTGGTAACGGAAGCACTGGTTGATACTGGATGTACTACAACAGTTATATCAGAGGAATTTTATAATGAGTTGATTGCGAAAGGAAAGCAAGTAATGTGCGTGCCCACGAATAGGGCGTACGTGATAGGAGCCACTCAGAAGAAGTCAAGCCCTATCACGAAACAAATAATGTTTAATGCTGAAATTGGCGATCAGAAGTACGAAGTGGTAGCTCTAGTAGTAAAGAAGTTGTTGTATCCGATGATTATAGGGACAGATTTTTTATCCGAACGACGCGCGATTATTGATCTTGACCACGGGTGGTAGAACTAGGAAGCCAGAGAATCAAAATGGACATGGGAATGGGAGAGGAATTAGAAATATGTACGGGCGTGTTATCGGAGGAGGATAGAAGAAAGACTGAAACAACAGGTTGACTAGATAGAAGTACTGGAAGCCCAGCACAGGAAGGCAAAGTCAAAGAAGAAAACATATGAATTTCACGAGGAGCAGACAATATTGTTGCGTGTCCCCAAAGTTTCTAACCCTAAACTAAGGTTATACGCAAAATTTTTTCCATTATATGAGGGGCCGTACATCATTGAACAGGTAACAAACCCAAACGTGGCTAAACTAGTCAACGACAACAGAGAAGTGGTGGGACATTATAATTTTTACAATTTAAGACCTTGCCCAACAAGAGAAGGCAAGGGACAAGAATAGACCATTAAGTCATTGAATGTTCCGGAGAAAAATCCACAAAAAAGGGGGGAGGGGGTAATGAAACGCACCGCGTTTCCACCCAAAAACCAGTTTATTACGTGTCCTTCTTGCAAGTACATGATAAACTCCTAACACTAGCAATTCATTCAATAAACACAATTATTTATACAATAAATCTAATTCTTTCACATGTCTTTACGACTCTGTTATGGAATTTTTCAAAAAAATAATATTTACGTATGGTTGCTTTTTAAATTTGTAATTTCCTGTGTTTGTAAATAATTAAGTGAAGTACGTTTTTTTATATAAATGTTTCTTTTGTTAACCCATTTAGTATTTGTAATTTGTATTCTTTGTAATTTGTGTATTGTATTTCTAGTAACGTATTTGAAACCACCCCTTTTTTCTTGGAATACCTCCCAACCGTTAGCTGATAGTTTACATTGGGTTCTAATCATGTTTTAACTGCAATGCCAGACGTGTGATTTCACGCCCGGGTAAAAAAAAAAATATATATATATTGAAACGCACCGCGTTTCCACCCAAAGAAACGGCGAGACATCAAGCAAGAGCGCGGCAGAACGGTTGCAAGAGGGCGCTCGCTAGCCACGAAAAACGGTTACGGGCGGCGAGGTGTCGTCGGTTGGCCGACCGTGGGAACGAGGCCGCGAGGAGTCAGTGTCTGGCTGGCCGCCGGCGAGGAAGGACGTATCTGGGGCTGCTCCGCGATCGAAAAGCAAATTAGTGTCGCGGACGAACGAGTGCAGAAAGATTAATTGACGGACAATTTGTGTGTGATAACAATCAATAGTCGATCGGACATATTGCCAAAGTGATAGATGCTATTTGGAATAACACAGATCAAAAGACGTCGAGTGGATCGGAGAATTGGAAAGGAGAACGTACTTCGGAAGCGCAGCGCCTCACCTCGCTGGTCCCAGGTGAAACGACCCGGCAGGCAACGAAGGAGCGCGAGGCAACCCGAGAGTCCCCGAAGCCGCCGACGCTCGTATGGGAAGAAGTAAACGGTAAATATTTCTTCGATCGATAAGATCGAGAGACTAACAGTGATTCTGGGTTATATGAAAGAAAAGGGTAGAGACCACCATAGATATTGTATCATTAGTGATTTGTATAGAATTTCTGGGTTATAGCCCATTCAAAGAGAAAGAAACTCCCCTGTAACCCTTACAAAAGTGGTCAAAAATCGACTTTCGAGGCAAGGTGTTTTATCAATATCACTCATTTTTATATTTCATTTTTTCTACGTGTGATTGCTAACGCGTGCCTATGATTGATACAAAACACTGCTACGAGCTGCGTGCGTTGATCAGACGCCACCACGCCCACCACGGCCCGTTGGGATAGGTCCGACTAGGAACGGCATGCACCAGCTTACATTGCGGCAAACATCCACTTTGTGTTTTCAAAATATTCGTTTTCCTCGGGCCTTTGTTTCGCACTATAAGTTCATTCCAACAGTTGCCGGCGGCGCTAGCCGAATTCGTTTACTACGCTCCGTGAAGTCACGAAGGTTTAGCGAATTCGAGACTCGCGGGTTCCTGGTTGGGTGACCGGGATCTAACGGCATCGAGTCCCTGGCCGAAGGGATAAAAGGCACAGACTGACCGCGACGTGACGAGACTTGACAAATATAGTAATTATTCAGTATAGTATAATCAGTAACTGAGGATTACTCCAGAAGAAAGCGCTCAACGCCCAACAAGGATTAAGAGACGCGTTACATCAACAACGACGCAACGAATTAAAAGAAAACAGTTGGTACGCCCTTTTTTAAGCTGTGACGTAGGCAGACGTAGCCCTCCCCTCTTCGCATCCAGCGCTGTGGAATATCAAGAAAACTTACGCTTGCCCAAGTATCTGCGTGATCTTTTTTGAACGGAACGATGACAGATGAAAAACACAAACATTCAATTTTTCGCTAGTCACATACTACTATGTACTATACTCAATTACTGATCAGTTTTTAATTCCAGTCAGTACGGACTTCGCTAGAGAGCTCGGAAGCATTATCATCTTGTCCGACACATCTGGATTTTCGCCACACACCAGTCTTATGTTAGAGCGGTCACTTTTCTCTAAACTTTCGTGAAACGAATTAATCGCAGCTGCCACCAACAATTTTAATCACTTCTTAAACATTCTCTCTCAAACGGCCTTCCATGATAAATCACAGTACCTGTCTGTTACCTGTCTGTACTATGCACTATGACACTGTGTCTCCTCACAACTCAGCACCATCTACTGTTCACACCCGTAGTTGCCGAGAGAAAAAATATACTTTTGACCGTCTGACGTCCAAGGAGCGGGATTAACCCCTCCAAGCCCCTCCAAACAGTGGGACCAGAGGAGGAGAATGTTGGCAAAAAGTCCAAATTCAAAATATAATTCAAAAGCTCCATTTCACGTGAAAGGAGTAGCAAAATGTCTCCTTCATCGTTCCCTGATCAGGAAAGGAAGGGAGTATCACGCCACTTCATTCAGTGCAAGTTTGAACTTGCACAAGAGATGCGCGGTGCACTTCTTCGCTCGGGCAGTAAGAAGAGAGGTGTGTTTTGTGATGCAAGTATTTTTGCTCTATTGACTTGCAGAATCCTACGTGCTATGGAAACGTTACCTTAAATCTGTATTTCTAAAAAACATATTCCATGAATAATAATATAGTAATTCGAAGTAGAAACTTCACATGTCACAATGGAATAACATTTTTAAATCGGTTTTTTTGATTTTGTCTTTTAGCTCCATTCCGGGCGTTTGCGGGCTATGGTATTAACTGAATCTGATTCTGGAATTCATCTACTTTTCAAAACATTAACCAAAGTTTGCCCATGTTTGTCCCATTTTGCGTTAAGGTACTTTGTTTAGAATGATGCACTTCTAGTTTTGTTAGCCTTTCTACCTACAATATTTTGTCCTTCATTGTCTGGTATCGATAGCTCTTTATCAATGGTAGCGATAGCTGGCGGCAGTAGCCTCGAGTCCCCTTTCCGCGATTGGGCGTGTAGCGAGTGGCGGCGGTAGCCGCCCGAGGTCCGCGCTGATCGCCTGGCGGATACGCCATGACTTGTGACGTGTAGCCAGTGCCGGCGGCAGAGCCTGGAGTCCCCTTTGTAGCGCGCAGCAGATTACGCCGCGATTGGGCGTGTAGCGAGCGGCGGCGGTGGTAGCTAAGCGAAGTTATCACTGAACGGGAGCGCTCTGCTCATGGCCTATGACTTTATACTCCACCGCCCGGTGAAGGGGGAGGGGAGGGGCTGTGCCCCTCCACTAGCGGAGCGTAACTCCGTCTCGTCCTCTGATTGGGGGGATACCACAATAACATGTGAAATTATTCCCATTTCCGAATGGATAATATCACGAAGGAGAGGATCGAGTGAAGGTCTTAGGAGAGAATGGAATCAACACATTGATAGAATGAATGAAGGTAGAATTTATTATCTCGAGAGATACTAGACCTGTGGGAAGAAGATATCCCGGAAGACCGAAGCAACGATGGCACGAAAGATTTTAATTTCGAGGAAATGAACAGACCTATGGTCTACTAGGAAGGAGAAGAAGAAGAAATTTATGAGCATGGCGACCATTAAAGAACTAGTTTCAATGATTCACTTTGGCGCATACAGTGGTTCAAGGGTATAATATTGAAAGATGAATACAGTATGATATTTATGCCCTCGAAGTTCACTGCTTAGTACGTAGTGATTACTGCGTAGTGATGCTCATTAGTTGAAAAGTTTTTTATCAGAAATGGGAGTCTTGTTCTTTTTGGTTACAAAAAAATATGCCCATGAGTGACTTACCTACCTCAGTGTTTCCATTTCCTAAGGAGAGGCAGTTAAAGTTGTAAGTGGTTAAGAATTGTATGTGAACAACGATAGCGTTTCATGTTGAATGATGGAGCTATATTTTATTTTAAATCTTTTATAGTTTGTCACTTTTGAAGATATTTTTACTGTTTGAAATGGTTCGATGAGTGTAACTCATAAAATATAAACTCTTGAGAACAATGTCTATCAAATTATCTTTTCATAGTAGCCCAGTTGTGATATGGTAAAATTCAATAATGTAAGAAAATAGCACTTAACAGGAACGTTTACTAAGATACGAGGAGAATTGTGTGAAGTCTTTTGAAGAACATATCACAGCCAATTTGTAATATTTTGTGTCAGAAGATAAAACATAAACTTATAAACCCTTGTCCTTTTTGCTATTCATGAAATAAAACTATGTTCTTTCTATTACAGTATCAGATACTAGCGCACCCGTGCGAGAACTCTCGCATATTAAACTCTACCCTATTTTTTATCCTTCCATTTTCACATTAAGAGGGAAATTTCTTAACGAAACGTATTTATTTAAAAAATGTACGAAGGTAACTTCCAATGTTGTTATAAAATGTCAAATAAAAACTACAAGCAATAAAATTGATGTTTGAAATTTTAAAAAATTTTAATAAAGGACTACTCAGTTATAGAGATTTTTTTGAACAATTCTCAGCAATTGCTTAAAAACATTTGAAATAATTAGACATCCGTGCTTGACAGTTAGCTTTTCGCTTTTCTTCACGGTCACAAAAATATTTGAAATGTTTTTACTCTTAAGAAAGCTACTTAAAATTGTCCATATACAGGATCGGGCAAGTACAACTCTACGTTTTGGAGTATTATTTAACTTTATTACCAAACAGAGAAGTAAACCCGTGTAACTTAATCGACTAGGATATCAAGTAATTAGTTTAATTTCACATACATTTGCTGATTCTGCACGTCTCTGAACACGTGGGCTAGTATCGAAAAGCACTGGACCAGCAAAATGTAATAGAATGTCCAAGAATCTCTCGTCATATACATTACGGTGGAAACTTTTGTAGCCACTGACCACAAAATTCCGCATTTTAAGGCCCTAGAACACTTTATTTGGAATTATTTAACTAAATAGGTTTTGTCAATGCTGCTCGAAGGTTGCGGATTGCATTTGACGTGAATATTTAGATTTCTGTTTCAACAAATCCTTCATATTTTAAAGTTAAAGAGCAATTCGTCACGTCTCCGTAAAGTTCTCATTATTTAGAAACTTCATTTATAAAAGTGGGTTGCGTGTGAGAGCTGCATAACTCATCTGCACTACTGAAAAAATATAGGAGGGGAATTTATATAATATAAACAATAAAACATAAGGTAAAGAAGCAACATCTGGACTATCGTATACTGTGACAATTATATTTCCACTTTTGTTGTCCAAGAAAGATTTGATATACATTTCATCTAACATTAATGAAACTAAGCAATCTGATTCCTGTAATGTTTTGAATTTCTTCTTTGCACACTTCAAATTATACGCATCTGCTTGCTCTTACTATTCGTAGTTGCGGAGAGACAAAATATCCCGATTAAAAAAAAATTGTGTGCACGAGGGGTAATAGAAAACAAAATACTGCAGTAAGCAGACAAATCAGCACTGTATCTGTAACACTGCTGTTCGATGATTAATAAATCGATCTGTTTACTAATAAATTTATCTTGCTTGCACGTATCATCTAGATCTTTTACTAAACTGTTCAAAATATTATTTACAGCACTGAATGTACTACGAGAATAGTCCTCCGGTTTTTTTTTGTAAATGCTTCAACTTGTCCAAATGTAAATAACTTTTTTTTAAAATTACTATCCACTGTAGGGAAAGTATTATTTCCAAGCTTTTTCAATGCAATATCATGACTGACCACGCTAAGTTGAAAATTTGTCCGAATCACTGCTGGTAATGAATATACTGTCACAGTTAAAACACGAATCAAACCTAACAAGACAGCCTTCTCATCGTCCATGCTTTGCTAATATTGTTTCTTTCTTCTTTTCGACGTAGAATATCAATGTCGATGCAACACAATCTCGACATTCTGCGGAAAGCACGTTGTGATATTCCCGGAAAGCGTAAATATTAGTTGGGGGAATCTAATCTAGTCACACAAATGGCCACCACCAGCACAAAAAGCGCGACGTCACACAAATGGCCACCAGCCCCAAGGGCTCAAACGTGAATGCCCAAACGTTATGTATTACCAAAAATTTACAAAAGGCAAAACTGCCGAACAGGAAGAAACTATATTAAAAAAAGCCCCAAGGGCAAATGGGTGGCAATATCAAGAGCAAATCTGGGGCAAACGAGCTGAACTGGCAAAAATTTAATAGAACGCCTAAACATATCTTGTCCTCTAGATGACAGTGTGATAAATATTTCTTTGAGGCATTTGGCGTCAAACTCTTAATTTTTAAGACTCTACAACGCTTCGTTTAAGTTATTTAACTATATGCAGTTTGATAGTGCTGATGAGCGTTGCGGGCTGCATTTGATATGAATATTTAGATTTTTTCAACAAGTTATTCGTATTTTTAAAGTCCAAGTGCAATTCGTGACGTCTTTGTGAAATTATATTTCTTTAGAGACATCATTTATAAAGACTGGTTGTCTGTGACAGCCGCAAAAGGTATACTATTGAAATAATTTAGAAGAAGATACTCTCCTAACTCCCTTTAAAGAACACTCATTTTAAAATTGACAGAAAGCTTATTGTACGATTTTTAAATAGCTTCGCTTCTCTTCAGAAAGAATTCCGTGGATCATAAAGTGTCAGTGAAACAGCTATATGAAATGAGGAAGACGAAGCAAACTCGACAATTTGGTTAGCTACAATTTGCTTTTGGTTTATTGCAAACTGGTTTTGGTTAAGGCAAACTGTTCTCGAAAAAGTAATTCTTAAACAAATGAACGATTTTTTTGAAAAATTGTGTAGTTTACCCGTAATTTTTACCTAAAAGCAATTTATAATTCTTTTCTCAAAAACGATTCCAAATTTTCTCTTTAAATCTTTTTTTGTGTTAGAGCAAAGAACATTTATAAAATGGCGTATTACAGTGCCACTCTCTGAATTTTCGAAAATTGTGGTGGTTGCAACTAATGTCAGAAAGTTTTAGCATATCTAGTGTTCATATTGGGCCATTTCCGAAATTGATGGTATTTAGTTTCATAGAAAAAAAAACTGAAGAGTCAGAATTTTTACAATTTTTTTTGTTCAAACATTTTTTGACTGGACTATTTAGCGCCAAACCTTACGAGAAACAACGGACTCATCGTTTTAGAATTTTCTATCCGTACCGGGTGTCCGGTATCGCGGAAGACTTCTTTCTTCTTGCATCCCGTCTGCAGGCATCGTGCACGAGATCCGCTTCTGTTTACTCGGACCGAGCCGATCTTCAGTATTCTACGAAGAACAGGAAATCTAGTGTCCATTCGAGGAAACCCAAAGCTGGCGCCGAATCATCCCCCACCGGCCAATTTTTCCTGCAAGGATCAGGTTGGCGGGGGGGGGGGAGATCTGCGATTGCGCCACAGCAGCCAGCGCCTCACGCGCATGCGCCAAACATTGGCGCCACACGCGGCGGAAGGGGAAACCAGTTGACTCGACGACTCCGCAGCGGGCGAGGGTGGTTGTACAGATCGCTGCTGAGTTTACGGGTCTGGGCCATTGCCACCACGGTCTCGTGCTGAATTGGACTTCGACCACAGCCAGGGAATACGAGGTGAGGGCAGTGCGTGCTCCATCTTTTTACGGCAAAATGTTTCAGGATTATTTCCGCATTGACCGGATGGAAAATAATATACAACCGGAAGTGCTAGAGCAAAATTTGCCTTTCAATAGGAGAGACTGTGGACTGGCGCTGTTGCGAATTGTTGCGCAATGTACAAAATGTATGAAGTAACTGACATTTAAGATTCCAGAAAGGATCATATCAATTTATTTTAAAATGCTTATTGTATATAAATTGAAATTTTGAATATTTCATACATCATCTACTTCATAAAAAAGTTTATTCTATATACGGAATTTTGTACTGAGAAGTGAATCCTTAGGGTTGCATGAGCATAGCTAGAATTTTGATAGGAGAGGGGTAAAAGAGAAAATGATCATAATAATAATAATAACAACAATTATTATTATTATTATTATTGTTATTATCGTCATCATTATAAGAATTTGTGGTATACAAATATTGAATAAGTAACAAGAAAATTAATAACTAACAAGTGATTAATAAATAATTAACTAGCGAATGTACAGAATGGCACATGCTTTCTCATACTATTTACTTTTCTAAACTTGTGAGTCTGAGCTAGTATTTCGTTTTTGCTCTGCTCTCGTGCCAGCAGCTTGCCTACCGGTGCATTTTTTTTCTTCTAATTTTTCAATTTTGTTGTCCTGTAATATTAGGATGGAAAATGACATAAAAAGTGTTGTAGAGGAGTGAAAGATAGCCAATTTGCCAATTTTCATTAACACATTTTTTACCATTAAAAAACTAATTGAGCGTTTCTGACAATGCGCAATTTTCACTCATTCAGCTCATTTTCACAGAAATGTGTTGAGTTTTCGAGAAACTTAATCAAAAATCATTCGAAGCACTTGTGCTCATAAATGAGGGAAGTATAAACCAGTGGTTCTACAGAAAGAAAGTCACAGACTTTCTCGTTCTACTTTATTTACTTATCTCTTTAGTCTATGCTAGATATTTGAATTTGTCCACTCTCTTCCCAGGTGCCATCTCTTGTCGCCTAAAAGACATTTTCTAACATATTCTTAATTTTACAATCCTTTAATAATAGCACTGAAATGTGTCTAATAGTATTATAGAAGAGTATACCCAGTTTCTGTATATAAATTTACATTTAAAAATTTTGCACTATTTTTGAAAAAATGTCGTTTGAGCCTTTCTGAAAATGCTCAGTTCTGAAACTGTGCAAAAAACGGCAATTTTTTGACAGGAAAACTCGTATTGTGCATCCCTGATAGAGGAAAAGTGGTCTTCACTTAACACGTTATACGGAGAAATTTCACGGATTGTGGGTTCTTGATTCCTTACTATAAACGCCTGCTCGTTCATCTGTGTGAACATCTGTGAACATTAGCGCCCAAACTCTTCGTTTACAAAATAAACGTTCTCTAGTTGATCTGGCACGATTCGAACTTTTGCTTCAGAAACAATTTCTAAAATTCGGAGGTACTTTACATGAAGCCTCTGGGACGTTTTGAAACTTTTCTCGAAAAAGCTCCAAATGTTTCATCAATTTTTTGTTGTTGAAATAATTGAGTGAAATACGCCGATAAAGATGACATAGGTCCGAATATAAGTTACCGCTAAATTTTTGAAAATTACAAAAATTTATATTTTTTATTTATCTCCTCACAACTCACAATATAGGAGATAAAGATGTTTTCTTTACAAAAATATGTTCGCTATAGTCTTCGTGCAATATTGAGTGAAATATGTGCAATATAAAAAATATCACAAACAAAGTATTCTGAAAACGTCATATTTTTTAACAAACTAATAATTTTATGAACTATCTCTCACGTCGTTAATGTTTACATTACCGGCTATACAAATAGCGGATACATTATCATTACGATAGCATATACATTATAGCATTTGGGACTGCAAGTTTTTAAAACAAATTCTGAGAAAGATACTCGAAAAGTCAAAAGTTTTCTTGAAAAATCAGTTCGAAATTAAGCTTTTTCAGAAAAAAGAAACTTAAAACGGCTCCAAAATGCCTTTATTTAATTTTTTGAACGGATGGTGTTAAATGGATTGAATAAAATCACATAAATGTCATTTAGACGTATTTTTTAATATTTCAAAATTTGTGGGTCTTCATTATATCAAATAGAGTAACTTCGCATTTTCGTTGTTAGATGAAGAGCAACAAAATTTATTTTTTGGAACATCTTGAGAAACTAAAAGGCGTCAAATCTCATGTAATTAATTTTTTTATTAATCTCTGTAATTCTTTGTTTCTTGTCATTGCGGTGCTAACATGTCAAATTAGCCGAATGTTTAATAGCAGGCTCAAATAAAGAGTGACAAATTTTATTTTTCAGTAAGAAATTAGCAACAAAAAAGTGACAAAGTTTGTGTTTAATTTTAATCTTTTTTAAAAACTTTGCTATGCTAACTTTACGGACCTCGATTGCTGCGTCTTTCGAGCTTTGCAGGATATTTCAAAAAGTTTTGGTTACTTAAATTCTCCGCCAATGGTCTCTTAAATAGGTGCACGGAAGTGAAAGAGCTTACGCTCTCGCACTTTCAAAGTGGAGAAGCACGTGTGTATTAATATGTAATGTTACTTAAAAATGTGTTATATATGTTGGTTCTTTGGTTAATAAAGCCTGATTTCGAATGATTATAACAACTTGTAGTTTATATGCTGTTTCTGGTAAACAGGCTCCATTTCGTTGATGAACAAAGATTAACAATTTGATGACATGGTGAAATCAGGGAATACTAACATAACGTTCCTTAATATTCACAAAATATACGGAAATGTCGAAGGCAATAATTTCAAAACATATTCATTCATACGATAAAAAACTTTTTTTTTTCGGTCATATTCACATATTCAATTCTGAATATGACTTAAAACACCTACATTTTTTTTTACTGTTACTTAATGTTTCATATTCATAACAAGCGAATCAAAAAGAGAAAATCGAAATATAATAAAGAAACCTTAACACTTTGTACATCATATCTAGGGAGCGTATTTTAATTAAATGTCATTTTATGACATAAAGGAAATTACCAATTTTATGTGACATTTATTTGGATTTTTCGTCGATTTCGACTAATAAGTATTTTTTAAAACTTTTTCCGTCATTGTTAATGATGCTTTTGCAGGTTTCATCGATTAATATCAATTTAATGGTACTTCAAATAATATTTACTAGATGCCGGTAAGAATAAATACTAGAATTTTAAGAATTGTATCTGTAAATAGCACATTGGTTGCAAAAGGTTGAGTAACTTTAAAGCACAATGGATTGAGTATTTAACTTGCACAATTCTTATTTATTCAATAGATGTCTACTTTTGGAACTTGTGCAATCATTTCTGTATTCCGACGATTATTTCTTATTGTGTCTCTCCGTGTCTTATTAAATTCATATGATTTAATAGTTTCTGCAAAGGTTATGTACCAATTATGAACAATTACAAGTAGTAATTTATTCTCCAGCCATTTCATCAATAAATGTAAAGTATTTTTAGGAAAGTATTAGTAAATCTGTGGCTCGCCTGGAACATGTAATTTAAAGATTTTTTAAATTGTGACTATTAACTGCATTTTTGGTGCGAAGCGCTGTGCGATTATCAAAGAACTGGGGGGAGTAAATAATTTAAACTAATCATTTTTAATGCACTAGATATCTGGTGATGGAACCAGTACAGACATTTCTGTGTTTCGCCGATTAGTTGTTTCTCTGTGAGTATTTGTATTATACATGACAATTTGATAGTTTCTCTCGAATTGTGTGGCCCGCCTGTATGAATTAATTTTAAGATTTTTTTAAAAATATGACGGTATACTGATTTTTTTTGTGCAAAGCGCTGTGCGATTTTCAAACAACTGGGAGAGTAATTAATTTAAATAAATTTTGTTTAATACACTAGCTATTTAGTTATGAAACAAGTTCAATAATTTCTGTATTCCGCCTATTAGTTGATTTTCTGTGAGTATTTCTTTTTCGTACATGATAGAGTGTTTCTCACTGTAAAGATTAAGGACTTTATATAAACAATTGCAAGTAATTCATTATTGGTTAACCTTCCCAATATCACACACACACACACACACACACACACACACACACACACACACACACATATATATATATATATATATATATATATATATATATATATGTATACATATATATATAAATAAACTTAATATTATTTTATACATATATAAAAAACTTAATATTATTATCAAAAATCGCAAAACTTCAAACTTTTGTAATTTCGAAAATCCAGAGTTAACAAAGAAAATTGCCACCTTCATTTCACTCTATTCTTGCAAGAAATTTAAAGAACCAAATTGGAACCATTTTTAAAATAATTGTGAAAATGTCCCCGGGGGCTTCATGTGAAGTATCCAAAAAAATTAATGAATGTTATTAAAAGTCGCAGCGCTTCGAGTGAGGCCAAATCGATTGGGGAGTATTCAGTATGGAAAAAATCCTAAGCATAGTCTAGGCGCTGTTAACAGACGGACGGACGGATGATTTGAAAACGAAACAACACTTTTTCGGTATCAGGGGACCCCAAACCTGAATTTCCGTTGAAATCTCGAAATCGATTTATCAAAACCGGTGACGTCTGTTGGACAGTGTACCAAATTGTACACCAACAAATTCAAACTGATATCCCGATAGCGGGAAACAAAGAAGATATTGTCATTTTGTCAACTCAAATTTACTAAATGTGCCGGTTTTCGAGATGTTTGCCGTCATCAGTCTAGCAATATGTGGCGAAAATCGGGAGTCAGTGACTGATAATGACGGTAAAGCCACCATAAGCCGACCCTCTGGATAAATATGAGATGACAAAGATGACATTTATAATTCATCTTTTAATAATGTCAACAGCACATCATCACCATTTCCACATAACGGATATGATCTACCTGGCTTTGGAAAAAAGAACGTGTTTACTTGTGCTATTGCCGAGCCGTGCGATCAAGGAGGCAGAGAAACGTCGCTAATACAAGAGTCTGGAAATCGAGATCAGCCGAATATGGGGTGTAAAAGCACAGGTCGTCCCGATAGTTATTGGAGCTCTGGGATTTGTGCTAGAACGTGGCTAAACTCCCAGGACATTCAAAAGACTGGTAAGTGAAGACATTTTTTTTGCGAACATCACACATTTTGCGCAGTTTTAGTATAGAGCAGGGTTGTCCAACTGGCACCCGCGGTGCCATTTACTGAGGCCCGCGAAAGGTTATGAGATAAAAGAGATAGTTCCTTGTATTATTAAAATGCTTTTCACGTACTCACGTTATATTACGCATAATTTTGGCACGTGAACGATATTCCTTTTTACAAAAGTAGGTAGTAATGTCAATTTTTCACTTAAAATAACTTATTGCGCCTACCGCACGCCCCCTGTCGGGCTCAACGCCCCCTTTATCGTAAATATAGATTAAGTTAAAATTTAAGGAATTTTTATGGTAAATTCAGAAATTAAAAATCATTCCGATGTGTTTCACTGCGTTTTGTATGGTAGTGTCTGATAGAATGCATGGTTACGTCCCCCCTGGTTCAGAGCAGCCGGGCAAACTGACGAGATCAAGAATATGGGAAAGACAGGTGCGGATCGCCCTAGTAATGCAAATATGGCTCGCAACCATTTTAAAGGTTTTAGATGTGGCCATTGAGGCCTTGGAATTCGGACACCCCTGCTATAGAGGCACCGACAGTCCCTACATCTGCTTCTTAACTGGCGTAGTTTGTATATTCAACCGACTCATAACATCCTCAATCGTGATTTTTTGTCGTGTACTGAAATGAAAGCTTATTCTAGAGAGTACTTATGTGCAAATACATGTACAGTCTTTCTAGTGGAAAATTTCGTCAAGTTCCTTGATTTAGCCAAGTTCCTCATCGTCCGAAAGAACTGCCGAAATTCCAGAGGGGGGGCGTCGTAAATGTTCTCTCCCTCCTTCCTCTGCCCACGCACGCCCCACTCGCTCTGTGCCAGATGTCGCTTGTCGATAAATATAGAATCTTCATCGAGGAGCACCCGTCTTTCAACGTAGCAGATCCGTCTCTACGATACTTTGCACAAAATATGAGCTGTTCATATGAAAGTGATGTCCTGCACTTCCCGGTCTGTTCAAGTACCTACGGTTTGGAACAAGTTCTTAAATTTTGTGGAAAAAATTCGAGAGCACCGGTAACTTTTGGTTCAGCTTATGTTTTTATGCTCCAAATTTGCTTGATCCCAATTTCCGAACTCTCGTATTTGAGACGTTTCTCTTCCTCCTTATTTATGACGTTCTGATTGCATGGCCTCGCAACATGAACAATTTCGTAATATTATTATAAATATATATAAAAAATATAATATTGTGTGCATTTATAATAATAATAATAATAATAATTATTATTATTATTATTATTATTATTATTATTATTATTATTATTATTTGCGAATAGGCCATTACTGACCACGCTACACGTTCTCTTCCGAGGCCCAGTCGTATTTCATCCTGGAGAGAGATTAACGTGTGTAATTATGAGGATCAGCGTTTCGGCTGCATCCCTTGGTAAAACAAGGGTGTTACGCCTTGAATTAAGAATTATGTGATGATGAGGGGTGATCGTGGCCTTTTTGGACCATCCCAGCATCCGCCCTTGTGACCCAGGGAAACCTCGAGGTCAGAATGGCCGGCCCGCTGAATGATCCCGGATCTCCCAACTACGACGTCAGCGCGGTACGCACTGATCCACTTCGCACTATTATTATTATTTATTATTATTATTATTATTATTTTATTATTATTTTATATTATTTAAGGGAGCCGCAGAGTTGGCTGTCTGAGACCACGCGATCGCCCCACTCTATGTGACCACACCGGGGCCCAGTCATATTCTCTCGGTGACGTCTTTTTGTGGGGGGGGGGGGGCATCACTTCTACGGCGTATCCATTTTTGCAGCCTCAGGTTGTTGGCTTTGAGGTATCATATGATGATGTTAAAATAAGATGGATTGAAAAGTCACAACATCACACAGATCATACAAACACACAAACATCCATTCCCTGGGCGGGACACGAACTCGCGACCCTTCAGGCACAAGGCAGCCACGGCTCTTCAGCCTTGACGACCTCTAGTATCCAAGCCGGCTGTATTTTTGTTATAATAATAATAATAATAATAATTATTATTATTATTATTATTATTATTGTTGTTGTTGTTTGTATTATTATAATGTATTGGGAAGGTCGCACGCGTCAGGTGTCGATGCACATTATACATTTCGTTTAAGGCTAAATGTACCGACACTAGTTCAATTTGTCGCCACCACGTGGCAGCACCAAAATAAGCAAAATTTACTAGACCGATTACGTCTGAAGAAATTTGTTCGATTTTCGATCTGTAAACGGTATTGGACGCCATTTTAAAATAGAATTTACGCTACGAAACCGTTTATTAAAAAAATATTTCCAAAAAAAGGTTTTTAATTTTTTTTCATAGTTTCGGGAAGAAATTAAAAAATGTGAGCTTATAGCGAGATGACGACGTGCTTCCTGAATCCAACGCCGTGTCAATCATGCAAATCGGATGAATAAGAGCGCCGTAAAGTGAAATTTGGATACCACCTCCCCCCCTTCCCGCTCCACACCGTTGCGTCACCCGACCCTTGTGGGCCCTCCTTCAACGCAGCCGAATGGCCAAACCCGGCGGCCTGCGGCGTACAGTCACCCTTCTGACCTGGAAGTAGGGTCGCACCTCTGGTACACTGCTGTTCTGATAGCGTGGCTTTCCTGGCCTCCGCAGACATCTCGCCGCGTTCTTCGGCGGGCTGCGTGCTACACTAGAGCAATTCGATATGCCCAATGTAGGAAGAGGGCGGTGAGCAGTTTTCAGTGGGCGAGAACATTGTGCAATGACGAAGTGTAGATTATATTTACTCTATAAGAATTAGTGGAATCATTCGCGTTTCCTTAATTATTAGTAGCGATATATATACACACACACACACGTGTGCGTGTGTGTGAACAAAATAATTTAAACAATAAATAACAATTATGAAAGTATATTTGATTAATAAACATTTTATGAGATATTATTAACTAAAGTAACTTATTTTGTCGACATGTATGGATGGTAAACTATTGTTTTTTATTGAAAATACCGGTATAACCTTTATGGACGTCCATACCGGTATAGTGGTCAAATAGAAGTATTTTCCCGGTATAAAAGAATAAAGGTATTTGAAAAATGTATGAAAAATACCGGTATTTTACCGGTATTCAATATCTTTTCGGTCCCTGTTCATTGGCAGAATTTAAAAAAACCAAAAACAAACAATTATCCTTGTCATCTTCTCTTTCATTTGTATTTACAGTATTTGAAGTATTTCTTTTTTAAATACATCTATTTTATGTATTTAAATATAACTCCAAAATACATTCTCAAAAATCTCAAAAATACAGGTTTCTAAATACAAAAATACATATTTCAAATACAAGTTTTTAACTATTTCTCAACCCTGTCTATAAACTATGTGCGATCAGCAATGTACTAATCTAAGTTCCCAGCTTGAGTGTAGTATTAATAATTTTGCGACGAGTAAGACCGGAAACTTTTGTAGAATGATTTTGAGGCTTAATGTAAAGTACCTTCAAAAATTAAAAAAAAAAACGATATGAAGCTCCCAAGGGCTCGAGTTTTTTCAGGTAGATTGGGGAATATCAATTTTGGAGAAAATCCGCAGAACGGTTTAGGCGTTAGCGTTGACCACAAACGGACAGACACGTTTTGGCGTCAGTCAATCGATTTTTAGGTATCAAAGACCCATAAAAAATGTATTTTCGCTACACCATTAGATAGATGAAGTAATTTACTATATAGCAACTGGATTTATCCACTTTTACGTTGCCAGGGCCCGGCAAAAAGAGTTTTCCGGTGCACAATTACATAGCTTCCTCTTCTTAGAAGAAGGAAGAGAACAGGAAGAAAGTAAAATGTTTATAATTTGAAATTCCATTAACAAAATATTCGTTAAATCGAATTTAAAAATAAATACTTTCTCTATCTATTGTTTGTGTAAGAGAATGTATTTATTTCTCTCAGTAATGATAACAATAATACACATGTAGAAACCTCAAGGACGATCAGAGAATCTTTCAAGCACTCTTCAATATCTTTACGTGAGGCATTTCTGAATTAGTATAAGACAAACTATGGTTATTGCTAAAAACAAGCACAACCAATTTTTAAAAAAACTTTTTTCAAAATTAACCAAATGTTTTCGGAAAGAATTTCAAGAAAATTGGTAGATTTGTAAAAAATTGTAAAATCAGCAAAATGAAAAAAAAGGGAAAATTTTTTTTTTAAAAAATTTAAATACATAATACTGTACAAAATATGGGACGCAAAATTTAGATATTTGTTCAGATTTCAACAGTTCGCCGAGATCACAAATTTCAGAACACTACATAGCAACATATATAATTCATTAGAATCCGGACTCTAGCCATGAGATCGTCGGGCAATGCCGCGAAACAGGATTTTTGACATTACTGAAGATTTTCTGTTTTCTACATTTGTCCATAGAATTATATTTATCCTATTTCAGTGTATTATACGGCGTTGGATTCTGGAGACAAGTCGCTTACGTGTCATTTTACCACTTTTTCAAATTTTTCCGAAAGTACGAAAACAATTTTAAAATTAGCTTCAGCGATTTTACTTGGGAAAACATATTCATCAGGTGAAATCTATCAAGGGGACAAACGCCGTTTTGAGATCAAAAATCGAGTCGCAGGATAAAAGAGCTTGTGCGTAATCTCGGCTCATTCTTTCTGGTAGTGGAATGATAACGGAAGATCTTAGAAGTAAAATGTATGTAAAATAAGATGTTAGGACATGGAATATTGGTGATATCTACACAATTAGTTCAATTTTCTTTTTGAAATCAGTTTCCAAATCGGAATCGGATATTTTGAGTAATGCCTCAAATAATTTTTTGATGGTATTCGAATGAAGACGGAAATATGTGAACGAGATATATACCTACAAAATACGATTATTACAGATGATATGAGACCGTTTGGTTGTGTTACAGAATCACTAGTTTGATAAGTGGAGAAAAATATATTGGGGTTGAAAGGGACGAAAGCATAAACCGACTGCCTGGCTTGCCTGCCTAAAGTTCGGCCTCCTTTCGCGCCGCAGGCCGCCGGGTTTGGCCGTTCGGCTGCGTGGAGGGAGGACCCACAAGGGTCTGGTGACGCAACGGTGTGGAGCGGGAAGGGAGGGGAGGTGTTATCCAAATATCACTTTACTCCGCTCCTATTCATCCGATTTGCATGATTGACACGGCGTTGGATTCAGGAAGCACGTCGTCATCGGGCTATAAGCCCACATTTTTTAAATTTCTTCCCGAAACTATGAAAACATTTTAAAAAATTCGGACGGGCGGGCTTCTAACTTTGGCAGAGACGCGTTTCTGGCTTTGGCCACGGACGAAGCGCGGACTTTCTTTTCAATGATATAAACTGGGGCGTGAGATCGGAGTTTGTGCTTTTCCGATGAAGTTAACGGGCGCATAAAGCTGATCATGAGAGAACACACTGCCGTCGCCGCCACCTCGCTGGACGCTCCTGTGCTGCCTGGACCAGGTCGCACGCCGAACTATCACCGGGAGGCGATCGCGGCATCGGCGGGGACGCCGCTGGGCCTCGTCGCGCGCCTTGGAGGATGGCCTACCGCACGCGCCATCACCGAGTCACGTCGGGCCCACGCCGGACTGCCTGACGGGTGTAAACGCCCAGACAACGACCCACAGGGGCTGTATTAAAATAAGTTAGTTTTAAGTTAGATTCAGGAAATTTGTTGCAATCATAGGTTTCAGTTCATGTTTGAAATGGTCAATTCAGGTTTAATTGTTATGAAGCAATGATTTTCAATGTATGCAAAAGCCACAATCACGCATGATCCAGTCCCAATTACAGACTGAGCAGCCGGACAATGCTGAACGAGAACTAGGAAACAGCTGAGTCGGCGTCACCCTGGGATGCAGCCCGGACAGTTTGGGTTGTTATAATAATCATCATCGCAAATTCCGAAACATCGCGCGCTCCCGCCAACTCGTTTAGTTTCTGGAATTTTAACGATCGGCGAATAGAAAAGTTGCGCGCAAGTGTAGTCAATGTGTCTATTCATGGGAGATGGCAGTGATCTCCCCCGCTGAATAGCGGGATTCGGCACCTTTGTCGGCATGCGGTTTCTTGCCCAACCAGGTATCTCCCAACTGTGGCACCGCCCCAGCGGAGACAAGTTCTTAGCCCCCGACTGGTCTCCACAAGTGTGGTAGTATAGTGCATGTTCGTGTAAGTGTGGCTGTAAGGGCAGAGGATAGAACAAGGAACAGGAAGGAAAGATCGCTTGTGATGAACGGCCCGTTTGTTAGGGTTCTGCTCTGGCAGTAGCCTGATGTTGATCAGAGAAACCACTGAAAACTACCGATCAGAGCAGCCGGCCGCTAGAATTGTCTTCCAGACAGATGCCGAATTCGACCTAGCTCTCTAGCTAGTGTCGAAATTCCTGTCACCACGGAGACTCGAAAAATGTGACTTTTTGATTCAGTATAAATTTGAGATTTGAAAAGCCACCCTTCCCCAAGCTTCTCCTTCCCCTCTTACTTTATAAATTTTGCTTTATGCTTTTGTATTTATTCAAGATAGTAATTCTTACTTTATGCATTTTGCTTCATGCTTTTGTATTTGTTCAAGATAGAAATTCAGGATAAATATGCTCTTGCAATGCACCTCAATTTTCGGAGATGAGCAAGCATACCTTTGACAACCGAAATCTCGGGTAATACAGATTTAATGTAATTAAATATTACTTTTAACCAGAGTGCTGGTTTTTATTTTCTCCCCCTCTATGTATTTAAAGAGAAAGTATTATAGTGCTGCAGTCACAATTTTTTCAATATAAAAGATCGTATTGTAAATGCTTGATGTAGAAATAGTAGATAATTCTTGCTTCTGTTGGAAATTCTCTCTTCTAATAGGGAAGGAATACTCTGGGGGTCCCAGTATCTGTGCGGGGTAGGCGAACCTACACCACTAATCCCTTCGAATTTCCGAAAAGCCCTTCTGTATTGGGATTCAACTGTGTGGCCGTAAATGCCCCCTGTAATGTGCTTGTCGTTGCGAGACCGGCACGGTCCATCCCTTCGCAATGGTTCTTAGTAATACATCTGGGAGAGGGATGAGCGAAGTACAAATCTCCAGAGCCTTAACCCAGAACCTTAACAGGTGCAATGTCCACATGCTGGGCCACAGGCATGCCTCTCAGAGCCTCAGAAGCTCTTTGAGCTCAGAAATCCATGTTATATACCTCAAAGATAATTTTATTATAATTAATTTTCGCTCATTACCTTTGTTTCCCAGATTTTATCTTTTTTAGCTAAATAACAATATGTCCACATGAAGGTTTCATTTAAAATTTTGTCGTCAAACAATTGTGTGCAAACATCACATAATTAAATATTCCAGGCAAACCCCAATATTTTCAAGATATTATAAGATGGCACCCCATCTGCTCTAGAGGACTTATCAGAACTCCAATGACCCCTCATATTTACCGACATAAACAGGTAGAGAGGATGGTTATAAATCAATCATGTTTTCCTAATCAAGTGATTCTTCCTCTTTCTCTAACAGTTCTTCATCAAAATCATTGTGGGTAATCATTGTGGCTCAGAGAGTTCGTTTGTACACTATTCACATTATGGTCAGTATCAATATTTGAGTTAGCACCACACGATTCTAACAAAAATGCTCGTATTTTCTCTACAAGGATAACGGGTTCTGAAGATTGTATCTTTGTTTTATGAAGTACCAAGAACATCCATCCTGACAATAATGAAATAATTTTTCAACCGACATATTTCAGCAGAATTAAAAATTAACTAATTCAAATTTATTGTTAGCTTGAAATTACACTAAACCTTATTTAGGTATTACTTATACCAAGGAAAAGTGAACAGTAAATAGAAGCCATGTGTAGGCTACAGAGAACTACACATGGTGGAACTGCCAGGCACATGTAGGCCTCTCAGACCCCCATCTATTGAAAATAACTTGCTTATCGGTGATTTGGATAGGCGTTCATATAAAAAATAGGTCTTCAAGATACTAACTGAGATTTACGAGGTGTTCTCGCGAGTAAGAACGGCAGAGGAGTACCTAAACCGATCAAGACAATTCTTTCTGGGTCCCACAGGCCTTCATGTTGCGGTGAGGGTTAAAACAGGAGCACCCAGCTGAAGAAGAAAATCTTCGGTACAAAAACCTCCTCGGTGACCCCACGTTACGGGGAAATGAGGTCGAAATGGGTCCTGCCCCCCGCTCCCTCTTCGTGCCCCTAGGAGCAACAGGCAGCGGATCCTCCGGTTGAAGCCTGAGACGCGGAAGCGTGTAATGGCGCGCCCAGTGAACACTAGTCTGCTCGGTATCACGATTCTGGCTTACGACGGTTCATCATTAGGATTCCCTTCGAGGCTAGTCGCTGCGCACATTGTGCCCAGGAAGGGGATGGTGGCTACCGATTTGAATGAAATGGTTCGCCAAACTGGCACCGTTCATAGTGATATTTATATGATACAAAAGCAGCAAAACAGACAAAGGGAAGCTATCCGCTTTCAGTAATTTCGCAAAGGGTAGTGTTCGACAGCATGTAAAGGTGACTTGATGTGTAAGTTATGCTCCGTCAACTTTGCTACCAAATTTGACCTTTCATATGTAGCGTCACGTTGGCGGCCGCGGGTGGGAGGAGGAGCGGAAGTATCGCATACCTGCGGGCATGAATAGCTAGGCGCCCGGCGTTGGGATACCTTTAGACAAAGGAGACGTCAGCTTGACCGGGAAGTTCACGTGGCAGACGCAAGCCTCGCTCCTACACCTAGGACGGTCACGTGACGGCTGCACTCTGGTGTAAAATCGAGCCGACGAGCTCAGACGGTGGGTTTTAATTCTGGAAACGTCGCGCGATGCGCAAAACTTTACGCCCAGGCTGGAGCGTGTCGTGCCTAGTGCACGGGTGACGAGGTCACGGTAATGGCGCGGTAGTAGCGTCAGAGGAGACAGGGCCTCCCTAGCTATGTGGGGAATCCACAGGGAAATACTCACAAGTATGTAATTTCGCAGCAGAAGTTGGTTATTGTACATACATGTAAATAAACTTGTACATACTTGTAAATGTCTGTGGGTTTTCTCCATGACGCCACACATAACCATTACGTAGAGCACATTCGGATTCTGCAAATAAAGCTGTAGCTGAGTGGGCTGCCATGGCAACGTGGCGGTACGACCGCTGTGCCAAGAGCGAAGTCTCCTCTACGGAGGTGACTATGGAAATGGGTGCTTTGGAGGAAGCGTAACTAGAATGTCTAAGGAAAATTTGGGCTGCTTTGACAGATGAGATTGCGTGACAGGTGTTCGAGAATAGAAAAGAGTCTGCGTATCGGAGGTATTTTGCAGCCATTGGAGACGAAGCTCTGTGACTGCAGAATCACCATCGTTCCATCTAATGAGTAGAGGTTCGAAGGATCAACTAGGCGTAGGGCACTGCTACTATTGCCTCTTCTGCGATAGTAATTAACCCTCCTAAGCCTCCAGTGACTCAAACTCTTATGATCATTGCTCCTTCACCCTAGTACCGAAGGCCCCACCCTATCCTTAAGGCAGCAAGAAATGCACTAATCTTCAGCTCTGCATAATATCCTGGGGAGCAGACGCATCTTTGCAAGGAGTGGTAAGCTATCAACCTGGTACCGATTGTGTTGCAAGAATCCCGCCATCAGTCAGAAGCCATGCGGATCGGAAGAGGTGGTCATTGCCTTTCTGAAAGCGGATACGCTACGATCAGGTAACAGGAGGCCGTGTAGAACATGTTTTTCACGGGAGGTGGCGGTCTTCTTCCCAGCCAGATGGTGAGATCCTGCTAGGGCTTTCGCCTTTCAACCTTCGCCTTTCGCCTCTCTCCTTTCGCCCTTCACCTTTATCTCCTCGACCTTCGCTCTTTGCCTTTCTCCTTTCGCCTTTCACCTTTCGTCTTTGCTCTCTTCCTGTCTTCTCTTTGCGGTGATGTAGAATGGTTTTGGCTCCTTCGAAAAGAGTCAAGGAACCCATCCATTTTCCTCATTCGGTTTGTCAAAGAAGAGTTTCATTGACTTAATCCCGTTAAAAATTTGGTGAAAACCGTATGTCTCTGATATTCGCTGAGAACGCAAGAACAATGAACGTTGACATTGGTCTCGCTGACGCGCTGAAGCAGAAAGTGTTTCTTCTTCTTCTTTATGCGATGGAGGACCAGGCTCTTGTTTTCCAGACCAAGGCCTGTTTCAACGGGACATGCACTTCATAAGGATGGACTCAAAGAAGTCCCACAGTGAACAACCAACTCGAGGAGACGTTTCAAGCTTTGTGTTGTTTCGTGTAGTGCAGAGAGCTTGAGTTGTAGTGTGTAGTCGAGTGACGGTTGTCTCGCTCATGAAAGTCTTCTGTGTTCAGTCGTTTGTTGTTTGTTGGTTGCACGTTTATAGAGAGGTACGGAGAGACTGTGCGTTTTGGACGTCGGTATATTCTGTTCTGCCCGTCAGGCTGTCTTACTATCGAATGTGTTTTGTCAAGAATTCAAAATATTTAGAAGTGCATTCGTAATTGCTTACGATAACCATCCCTTAATGAAAACGTAACAACGCTACTACAAATCGAATTAAAAATCGTATAACTCAGAATTCAACTCCAATATTTGTTTTTACTACTTGCATTAATTTTATTTTCAATCGGCAAAATTTCTCCTAGGAATTTTCAAGAAAGTCTTAATACTGCGAGTTGGTTATGCAATAATTAAAATGGTATTCACTTCCGAAATGTTGAGAAATGTTAATGTTTTTCCTTCTTTTCTTCTACGTATATGAGATATATTCCACTTCCTGTATATTATAATTATGTACCCATTTTGCCAACATTGCTTTAAACAAAAACTTCTCGTTTCAGATAAAACATCTTGCCAACAACCAAAGTGACAAGTAAAAAGCATGGTAAGTGAATATTACCAAGATAATAAGAAGCTTTGAAGAGAATAAAATGAGAGCATTTGAAATACCCATACTTTTAAAAATCAAATACTAAACTAATGGCGCTACACAGTGGATCAGACGTCTTGATTCTAGATAGTTCCTATTCTTTTGAGTCTGAGCTAGCGTTTTGGATTTTCCCACCTTCTTCCCAGCTGCTGACGGCATCTAAAAGACCTGCCAGAAATTGCCGCGAAACCACCGCTTTTTCAGGGTTCCTGTGATGAAGCACCCTTACGCGCTTGCCGAACATCGCATTACGTAAAAGCTTGTAAAATCCCAAGGTTCCATCTCTGCGCTTCTACCATTGTTTTCGATGTAGGAAGAGAAGCGCTAGAGTGAACAAATGCTGTAACTTAAATTCTTTCTTTAATTTAAAGTATATTCTGTGCTTGCTGCATACGTTAGTATTTCATCATTATTTTGCCATAAAAGCAGTTGTAATATTTTCCTCCTCAATACTTTTAAATACACTTTTTGAAGGATATACATTTGTCCCACCTTTGGAGCTAATGTGGACAATACGTGGTCCACACAGGACATACACATAAGGACATCCACACGTAAGGACACACACACAACAATTATTTTTTGTTTCATTTGTAATTTTAATATACTCAAACACAACATTATTTTATTAGAAAGCGTTCTGAATGCTTATCAATGCAAAGCAGAGCATTCTTCATTATTTCCTCATTGTTAATGCATTTTAGGTTTCCTAACACGTTCCGACCATCTGGAATGAGAAAGAATTATTATATTATTATTATTATTATTATTATTATTATTATTATTATTATTATTAGCCCATAACATCCCGTAAAGGGCAAAGGCCTCCTGCTTTAGCAGGGTTACAGTAGTTGATATGCAATTTTACTAAAGTTCACTCAATTTCACTAAAATCGATCAATAGCACTGTGGATCATCATCTTCTTTTGCTTTCATATCCCAGTTGCCTCCATGTTGTTCTCTCTTGGGCCAGTCTCGTCCAGGTGGGACCAGCTGGTAGCGTTGCGTAGCTCGTCTGTCCATCTTCTCCTCTGTCTCCCTTGGTTTCCCCATACCGAGGGTCCCAGGTTGTTGTAGTGTATGCCCATCGTTGCTGGTCTTGCCTTATAATATGTCCTTCCCAATGCCATTTGCTTATTTTTGCTTGCCGTACTGCATCTTTAATTTTAGTCTTTTTTCTAATTTTTGTAGATGGTATTTTGTCTAGGAGCGAAATATTTAGCATTTTTCATTCCATTTTCCTCTGGCATCGTTGTATCTATTTTATATGTATTACTGTTTGTGATCCATAAAGCAATATCGGCAAGATGCACGAGTCCATTACTACCTTTTTAATTTGGAGGTTTATCTTTTTATTTAGCAAAATGAAAGAGAGGCTCCAGAATTTTCTCCATGCTAATTTAGTTCTTCTTATTTCCTTATCTCCTCTATTTGTAAATGAATTAGCTGGCCCAGATAAACATATTCTTGCGCATATTCTATGTTGCTGTCGTTCACCATTATTGATTTGAGGTAACTGTTATTCATTACTTTAGTTTTCGATAAGTTCATTTGTAAACCTCAGTACATTTTGCGTTTACATCGTATAGCCTTTCCTTTAGAATTTTAGGCGAGGTAGCAAATAGAGCAATGTTGTCTGCAAACGGAGGTTTGTCAACCGCCGTCCGTTGACATTTACACCTACTTGTTTGGACCAATTTCTTTTACGAAAACACATTTCAAGCAAACTATTAAATAATTTAGGAGATATTGGGTCCCCTTGTCTTACTCCTCTCTTAATTGGAAATATTTCTCCTTCTTGATCTGTTCTTCTGCTTGGCCGTGTGCATATAGTTGTTTTAAAATATTAATATATTTGCTGGGGACTCTTGATTCTTGAGTGCTTGAAGTATAAATGAGTGTTCTACACAGTCAAAGGCCTTCGTAAAATCAACAAATGCTATGTACAATTTTATATTAGATTCTTGGGCTTTTTCGATGATCTGATTGACTGTTTGCAGGTAGTCTGTAGTGCTGAACCTTGTTCAAAACCTGCTTGTTCCGCTGGCTGCTGTTCTTCCAGTATTTTGCTCATTCTTCTTGTCAGGATTTTAGAGAAGAGTTTGTACATGATAGACATAAGACTAATTGGCCTCTCGTTAGTGAGATGGTCTCTGTTACCTTTTTGTGAATGAGTATTATGGTACTTGTGTATCATTGTAAGGGAGTTCTTCCAATTTTAGTATATGGTTCAAAAGTTTGACAATTTCTTTGAGTAATTCATCTGTACCTTCTTTAAGAAGTTCGACAAGAATGCCATCTTCTCTCCGTTTTTCCAGTTTTCATTTCCGAAATTGCTCCACCTACTTCAGATATGAATGGTGGTATTTCGGTTTCATCTTTTCGTTGTCATCATACAGTTTTGTGGGTGAATGATTTGTACTTTCATAGGGATTCTGTAGTACTGGGTAGCTATTTTATTTGTTTTCCTAGAGGATATCTTCTTATCGACAGTATCTTTTAAAGCTATCATCCAGTGTTTCCTATTGAAGCTTTTTCATTCAGTAGTTTAAGAGATTTGCTATTTTCCGTAATTTTGTGTGTTAAGTCTGTCAGATGGTTCCTTTGATCTCTGCGGATTAATCTTTTCACTTTTTTATTTAGTTCCTTGTACTCATTAGCGTGCTCTGGTGCATGCCTTTGGAAGGAAATGAGAAAGAATAAAGTTAACTAATTATGAAAGATAACATTTATTATTTAGTCATTATTGTCTTCACAAATTACAGATTATATTATTATTCGTTCAATTATTTCCAGAAAAACTTACCTATCTAAAACTATATCTGGGATTCATTGTAACAATCTTACATTGTGTCTGTAACTTGAATGAATCGTATATCAAGCTCCTCTAAACAGTGTAGAGTTGGTCATTTAATTAAAACTCTTTGCATATGTGTGATTGTATTTAGACACACTATGAACAAAAACTGTACAATTTTTCTATTCAGTACTGTAGAGTTAGCGTGGACAGTCCTAAAGTCAATGTTGACATTAACCGTCACCTCCATTTTGAAGATTTTTGTCATTTTCACTTCATACTTAAAATGAAAATGCATTTGCATGGGAAGAAGTAAAAATCAAGTTTTCATGTGAAGTACATTTAATATCCATATTTTAAGATCAAAACTCTTTCTTTTTAATGGAAGCGCTACATTTTTCTAATTCAACCACAACCTCACTTGTATTTATTATACACAAGGGGCGCGGATTAACACGATGCTATGATCTCAAATTGAAACATTCATGCCTTATGCAAGTTTCTAATCCACCGCCTTAGTGTGCATACATTTAAGCCATTGTTTACAGATCTATTTTTGAAGAACAGATTTTATTCAGAATTTTTTCAATATTCTAAGTATGGTAATTATTAGAAATCGCTGAAAATTTTAACTTTTGCAATTTTCTTAATTCAAATAATTCAACGAAAATCGGACGTGAGACATTTTCCAAGTGTATTAGTTGCTCTCTTTACAGTAAAATCGAAAGACAAAATTTGAAGCTATTTTCGGAAGATTGTAAATGTCATGAAGTTCTAGTATTGTAAATGTCATGAAGTTCTAGTGTACCCTCCCCAAATCAAAATATCCATTTCCAATTCAAGGGACCGTGATATCAGCCACGTTTATTTGGAAATATCAATTCTGAATACAATCTTCTCTTCGGTGAAGCCTTAGTTACTCACAGCCTGAAAAACGGACGGACGTACATACGTTTCGGCTAAAACAATTTTCGGTACCAAGGGACCACATATCATAGATTCTGCCTATACAATTTATTAGAGGAAATTATTAATTACACACCGAACAAGAACTGAACTACACACTGAATACACACTGATACACACAACATTATTCTTTTTCGGTATCAGGACACATAAATTGTTTTTCTATTATTTTTTCGAGAAAAAGCCGTTCTTGTCCTATTACATTACTTCATCTATGAAATAAACTAGTAATACTACAGAATGAAACTGACTTCCTTACATTATTTTCTTCATCTTTTATAATGGAGTTGTTTCACAGTATTGCTCCAACTTCCTCCCAGTTTCTAACTAAAACCTTTTTAATTCTTATTTTTTCGGTACGCTGACAGAAGAATTGAAATAATATTTAAAAATAATATTTTAGAAGAATAAAACTTGGTCGTATATGAAAATGTTTTATTGGAGTATTTAAATCCATAATTTTGAGAAAATGTAGTATGATACTACTCAAATTTGAGCCTGTTTTTACAAAAAGACTTTTGACATTTGGGGAGAAGTCATGAAATAATTTCAAGCAAATGCCTATTCGAACAGGAAAATATTGTCTTGTATTTCCTGGTAGGTAACTGAATTTGATGTATTTGCTTATCAACATACAAGTTTCAAGGATCCATTTGAAAGTTGGAAAATGTACATACCTAAAAATGAATATTTTGAATTACAATTGATCATTGCTGTAAGATATTCTTCGAAACCAAGTTGAAAGTGTTTTATTATTATAAACCTTTTCTATATCATTAGACAATTCTGTCATGATTCTTATGAAAGATCTCAAAGAAAAATATGAAATGTATGTTTTCAAGGAAACTGATAACAAATCAAATTTATATATATTGATAAATTTACAAGTATATGCCCCATTTGTGTCCATTCTGAAAAGATTTATAATTCAAGAAATATTTATTGTGTGATGCGTAATTCTCCACACGTTTTGATGTTGACTTACAAACTCAAGCATATTCTTTTCGTCTCTTTAGCAAATACTGTACACCGTTTCTCTAGAATATACATTTTGGCTTCCTCTTCACAGCGGCCTGACATCAGAATTCTGGAGATTCGGTCGGATGTTCACCATCGCTACGCTCGCACGGAAGTGTACAGCGTGGTGGTGAACCCGGCCGAAGAGTCGCAGGAAGTGATTTTTAAGACTGTGCTGCCAGATGAAGCTTTCGTCTCAAGTTTCGCAATGTGAGTGTTTGTCAGTACTTCTGCTTTTTTATAAATCAGCCCACCTACGTGAGATTCTAGATCAAATAAATAAAAGTCCAGCGTCAGGAGCTCGAATACATGGCAATTACAGTCAGACATCGGGATTAATTTAGTATATATTGTGATGAACCCGACCTGCCGCATACGGCAACCCACGCATGTGCGCAATGCGCGTAGCTCGCGGTCTGGGTACCTCACAAAAGGGGGGAAAACACCGTCACACCGAAGTGTGTCGGTAATCAGCTGACAGGTGTGCGCGTTAAATTTATAAATGAAGGGCGCCAAACGGGCACTTACCTGTCACCTGGCACCGGCATACGAGAACCTCAGGGGTGAGCACTCTTGAATGAGGGCATGCACTGGGTTTGCTACTACTACTACTACTACTACGTTACAATAATTACAAAGTTTTGTTTCATTTAGGTGTCAATCGCCTGAATGGCAAGAACACATTTATTGCTTTTTTTATAATACAGTTTGGTAGGAAGTCACTTAAACTAAATTCTATGTTATTTCTTACATTAAATGACTCTTTTCCTTTTAATGTCTTTGGAATTAGTACAAAATGAAAGCCGTTGGTTCACCTCTTTCGATGATTGCACATCCATGGTCGTCCTCGAAACAGTCGCTGTCGCGAGCCACGTCACGGCAAGGCGCAGCCAACCGGAAGCAGCAATGCGCTCCTTCCCGTTCCAATTCCTCACAGGTCCGCCGTCCGTAATCAGGAAGTGGATGACAAATTGGCTCCGATCGGTGGTTATTGAGGAGGCCGTCTGACGCCACCCACTTACCGGGCCAGCCTCAATGACTCGGCTGCACAATCAATCCTTACGGATCAACGCCGGCCCGTTGAAATGGAATAAATTCCTGTTTGTGCTTTTACACGGGCGGCCTGCACTCCGTTGGTCGACCAACACTAGTCATTGGCCCCACTACCTCTCCTCAACACACCAGTCTCTTTTCTATCACGTTCTCTCGCCTTCTATTTGTCTTCTCCCAAAATCCTCCTCTCGAGCTTCCTGCGTCGCATCCCCACTCTCTTTCTAGTTTCGCACATCGCTCCTTCACGTGATCGGAATTTTAAATGTTATTGGTCGAAATCTCATTTTCCCAGAATATTCGACGCGAGTCGGACGCCGATAGGGCATTTTCGAATTAACCTCATTTTCTGGGCGCCTGATTGGTGGTCTTTGTTGTGCGTGTGTTTTGGCCAGTACACCAGAGATGAACAAAGCAGTCCTTTCTGCTGTCTCCGTGATGCTTATATGAGTCCTACGGGATAACTTAAACAGTAGCCGGATCTCTATAATTTACTTGTTCCGGTGCCTAGCCGTACACGTGGACGGGCAGCCGCCCACTCTTTGCCTGAAGGGCTGTCCCCGGAGACAATCCTACCTAGTCGTAAATCTTCGCGCGTCTTGCGCTGAGCCGTGTCAAATCAGGGACCGTCCTAATTGGCGTGACAGAGGGGAAGTTTTGGGCCGGCGACCAGCAATGGCCTCATTGCAATATGTACATGTCATTAATATGAGTGTGCCTTTTCAATGGAAACCAGTAGTGTAACCAGTGACGGTTTTCTAGGTGACTTGCCCTTTCATGGTAAGCACTCCCGGCGTTGCCTTGCTACACACCGTGTTCCAAAACGCTCTTGCAGTGAGCATAGAGCACTAACAGGTAGTGTGCATGCATGACACGTACGCGTTGTGAGTGAGCAAGTGAAGTCGCTTAGTGAAGAAGTCGCAAAGTGAAGCTGCCTATCCGCACGGAAGACTCGGTTTCCACTCAAACGCAAGCCGCAAAGCGTGTGCGTTTACTTTTTGGCTGAAGACTAACAAGACGGAAAAATATTATTTATAAAGTAACAAGAATTTGTTTTAAACTATGTAAATATTCATATTGAATATGTGAATATTTATTTCTGTGGAATATGTATTACGATTGGCAGCCTTGTGGGTAACCTGCACCTTGAAGGGTAGGCATTCTCAGGCATATAATATTTCTTTTAAACTAAATATTCATATTCAATATGTGAATATTTATTTCTGTGAAATATGTATTAGGACTGACAGCTTTGTGAGCACTTGCACTTTTCAGGATAGGCATTCCCAGGCGTTCACCTACTATTCACCGAATTATAAGAAAGGTTTTGCAGTGAGCGTAGGACATTGGGTGAATGTGCGCATATATATATATATATATATATATATATATATATATATATATATTGTAACACACCCACCTACCTACTTGTACCTACTTTACCACACGTGGTGGGTCTTGATAGCATGAATGCTCGTGAAGGAGCTTAAAATTCTCAGGAAGCAGGATCTTTCGGGTATGAGAAATGTCTGAATCCTTAACACAAAGAATCAAATAAAATACGAATAATATGAACATATATTCAATGGGGAAATTTACAGTGACGCAATTTCATAACAAGATATTGCACTTTAAGTAGCTGGGCACTGAAAAAATGAAACACGACAAAAAATATAGGCGTCACCTCGACTGCCTGAACACACTTTCGTCAACTACGATTTATGATTTGATCACTCCTTTCTGAGTTTTTCCACTACTAAATTATTTACTCTTTTGGCCTCTAGTTTTCGTGCACGGCTTTTTTCAAATGAATTTGATTCTTGTTTCAAAGAAACCCTTTCACAGGTGCTAGCCTTGGGCTTCCACTCACTATAACACTGGAAAAAAGAACGTGGCATTCACGTTACTTAAACCAGACCCTTTACATGTCACAAAAGCAATTTCTTTAAACACACTACAACAAATTAATCTTTCCAGATAATATTAACTGTACAACATATGAAAATCCTGAGTCATTTATGTAAAATTGTACAAGGTATGGCCTCTTTAAATGAATCTAATGACACTTGCAGTAAATGACCTGGAAACTGCCACTCACACAGTTCGAAATTCTTCTCCACCTATTCTAGACGTTTCACCCACTTTTAACACTGTCGTGTATTTACCACTACCCTATCACTCTAGCTGATCGCTGCATAAACGTTGCCAGTTCCTTTACCTCAACAGCTCCGCGTGGCTCGCTTGTAGGTGGGGATTTTCTGCCGCACGCCCGCGTTGCCGCTTCGTCTTCGCGTGCTGTGCTGCGACGATAGCAGTTTCCTTCGCTCGAACACCGCCAAGCCTCCAATTTCCACACCCTTCTCTCGTTTCGAACCCGTACTATCCTCGCTCCAGACCAAGTTCTTCTCGCCTACGCTTTGCTCTTCCTGGCGTCGTCCTTCTTCCACCGCCTCGTACACGTTTGTTCGCGCTTCCAGCCTCGAAATGATTAATGTTGCTGAAGTTTATGCCTAAATGCTCGTCCTACCTACCACACTTTAGGCAGTGTGGTCTCAGCGTGCAATGTGAGATGCTGGGTTTAATAAATGTCCTTCTGCGCGAAGTTTACAACTTTGAAGTTATTCCGACGTCAAACAGTTATTTCGCTTGCTCTCTCAATTATTGTGAATGCGACGAATGATTGTGCACTCTATTTCTTAGTTACTTCACTTTCTAAGATACGCTTTCCACGCTAACGTTTAACTACCAAGTTAAAATAAACTCCTATGCTATCAATTTGTACTCGCCGTCACTGCTGTAGTCAAAGAGAGTTTCTTCTGTTGATTCAGTGGTGAGTTGTAGTTGACATTTACATAATTGAAATGATTGAAGGCGTTGTCATTGCCAACAATAGTATTTATTTCAATAATTGCAGCTTTCAATGGCTTAGCCATCATCATCAGTTTTCTGCTGTCTGGGAGCCACAAAACGACTACCTAATAAATACTATTGTTGACAATGACAACGCCTTCGAGTTTCTTCTGGTCGCCGTCGCTGTTGCCGTAAAAGAGAGCTCCTCCGAGGCGCGCCGCGATACATATGGTACTCGCGCCTGGGAAATTTTGGAGGGGTGTATATTCTCCTCCATTCGTGACCTCTCGGAAAAAACATTACCCACTAGTTCGGGCGTCGTAGTTCGAAAAGCTGTAGGCAGATGGCGCGTTTACCAGCCATCGCTCCGCCGCGTACCCTAGTCCTCTCTGTTCGTGGGCTTCTTTACATAGCTGATGGTGGCGTTATGGGGTTGTCTAATCCCGTGTAATTTTGGGAGAATCACACTTTATCCATGATGTATACATTAATTGTAATTTAATTTTCTATCTTATTGTGTATTTATTTATAATTTTGTTATATCTTTCTGTATTTTGTAGACTGACGATGACGGCAAAGCCGTCGAAAGCCGGCTATCTTAATTAAGCTAGTATGTTGTCGAAGATGACCTTTTTTATTTCTTCTTACTATCCTATTGGTGTGGAGAGACTCATCATAAGATGCAGCCAAATATCGGGGTACCCATCTACTATTTGAAATGTACGAGTAAACCCAACAAAGCTTTGTAATATCATTAGTTTAAGAGTCACTGCACTACAACGAAAGATAATGAATAAAGCTTATATTACTATCTGCCCGGGTACACAAAGGAGAATAAGTTTTCAAATAATTCTAATAAATTTACAAACTCCACTCAGTTTAAGATACTTTCAGCTTACCTATAAATTGTTTTTAATAAAACCATCGAGTATAAGAGCACACTTTTTTAAAAGTGGGTGTGTATCGAAGTAAAATTATTTTAGGTGTATGTAGTAAGCTCTTGAGTGATGGTGCTTGCTTCTGAACTTAAAACCAAAAACAGTGTATAGTTTTACTATAGATTTCAATATAATAGTAATATAAAACATTGTAAAATAATTATATTCACCCTTTATTTATATATTTTTAATTACCAATTAGACGTAGCGAGCAAAGCTAGATAACTGTACATAGGAACAAGATTTATTGACTTTTTCTGTATCTGAAATTAACGAAACCAATATTTCATCCTTAAAATCAACGTTTTGGGTGCAGCATTATAATTTCACTATACTACGTAAGTAGTGTGCGAGAAAGTTAAAATATAAGGAAGACGATTTAAAGGTCACAAAACGTTGCCTGGTAATAATTGTTTTCGTTATTTTTCTTTGTTTTATATATTCTAATTTTTATTTCTTTTCCAGTTACAATTATATTTTAAGTATCGATACTGTTAACCAATGTAAATATGTATACATGTAGAATTATGTAGTAGATATAAGTCAAGAACAAAGTATAGATTGTAAGTGTCGTGTATAAGGTTAGTTTAGTAAGCACCCCATTTTATATGAAACTGGAACCTACAACGTAAACATTAAGAAAGCATTAAATTCATATTCAAAGGCTATGGATCAGGATACTGATGACAGCTATGCTATTGTTTTACTCCATCAATTTTCAATATTCCTTTGTGAAATTTAGAATTTTTATCGGACTTGACGCAACAACCACTTCTTTCAGATATGTGTCTACAGATTTCTAATTTTACTCTTGAATATGTCAATTTCATGAAAACATCAGAATGTTTTTCTCTTTATGTAACAAGTGTGGTGTCGTGGTAAAGAAATGACAACATAGATAGCAGCTCTACTCACAAATCTATTTATTTACAAGATTTAGACTACGTACAGCTCTGGGGTTACGTTCGCAATCTACCTCCGTGCCTCCAACGCACACTGCTTCTCGTCCTCTGCTAGTGCATCGTCCACCCAGACGCTTTACCCCGCAGGTGCCTAGACTCCCAGTGCTACGCACTCGCCGTGTCCCGAGGGATACACTTCCGCCTCCGGGGCAGCAGTTGCGTCCGCACGCGCGGCAATCTGAAAACGAACGCGAACTTATCTTGGCAGCCACGTGACCTCCTACCCTCTAAACCGGTAGCGGTAGCTCAGGGCATCAACTGATTTCACTGCAGCGCCTCTGATCAGGAGGTCCTGAGTACGAGTCCTGACGGCGACAGGATTTTCGACACTAGCTTTCAGCCAGGTCGAATTCAGTCACTGTTGGAGAAGAATTCTAGTTTCTAGAATTCTAGATCGGTAGTTTTCCGTGGTTATCTCCGATCAACACGAGGCGAATACCAGAGGAGTACCCTAACAAACGGGCTACGGACCGCGCGCGATCTTCCCTTCCTCTTCCTTGTCCTATCCTCATCCCTTACATACACACTAACACTAACATGCACCACATTATCACATATTCCGGGAAACCGGTCGGGAGCTTAGAGCTTGTCTCGGCTGGGGTGGTGCCCGCTGGTGGAGAGTCCTCGTTAGTTCCCTACCCCACTAGCCGACGGTAGGTCGATGCTGGATCTTGCCATCCGTCGGGGAAGATCACCGCCATCTCCCGAGCAAAACGTGCACTACACTAACGGGATTAATGACCGAGAGCAGTTGACGCGCCCGGAAACATGAATGAATGAATGAATAAATAAATAAATAAATAAATAAATAAATAAATAAATAAATAAATAAATAAATAAATAAATAAATAAATAAATAAATAAATAAATAAATAAATAAATAAATAAATAAATAAATAAATAAATAAATAAATCCTACCCTCTAAGCTCTGAGGAGTGCAAGTGCTCTTCAGGGGCCACATGTCCGCTCTCACCGTGGGAGGGTAAGTCTCACCCCTGCCGACCTTGCGTCATGTGGAGAGGGGCCACAGCTCCCCCCAGGTGTACTTTGACGTTTCCGACCGTCAGTCTCCGACACCCTCAAAGGCAGTTCGAAGGTCAGGCCAACGTGTGCTGATATACACGTGAATTCAGTCTCTGGAAAGTACACCTATATGAATTTTTACCACTGTAATAAAGTGATGACTTTTCATCTAGAGAAACATTTTGCTCCTTGAATCCATTCTGTTTTCCCGGCACGTTGAAATCAGTACTTGTGTGTTGAGTGTTGAGAGCGTTTGTGTGTGCCTCAGCACGGTGGGCGGGCGCGTGTACCCGGCGCGCATCGAGGGCCGCGAGGAGGCGCGCGCGGAGTACCAGCAGGCGGCCCCCTTCACGGTGGCGCTCCACGTGGCGGCGCGCGACAAGGCCGCCTTCAACCTCACCTACGAGCAGCTGCTGGCGCGCGAGCAAGGCCGCTACCGCCTGCGCCTCATGCTCGACCCGGGTCAGGTGAGAGCCCCGCCCACACACCCCCCAACGCGGGCGGGTGGCCAAGCCCGGGCAGGGACAACGAAGTGGACGCGCGGCGGGGGGCCCGACGACCCGCTCGCCACGGTGAGTGAGGCTCGGGCTGGGGCTACCGCCTGCGCCTCATGCTCGACCCGGGTGG
>CAXIVR010000002.1:114552810-114712980 GCA_964035755.1 Teleogryllus oceanicus
TATCAAATATATACATAAAATTTAATTTTCACATTTAAACCAATTTAACCAAAGAGCAAATATAATTTGATTTTAATTTGAAATTAGTTCGTGCACACTGAGACTTTTGTTTCGATGCTTACCTAAAGTAATTCGTTTGACATAAATTATTGTATTGTTTTAGTAACTTATTATATTCTTAATATATATAACTTGTCAATATATTGTAATGGGATAGTCGCCCATGTATGGCAGCGACGAATTAAAATTAATATGAAATTATATTTTCAAACGCCTGTTGAAGCGCGTAGCGGAGGCTCGCCGCAAGAGCGGCAGGAATAGGTACATTTTCCCGTTACTTGGCGTCGCCGACGCAGAAAACCGAAGCCCTCCTTTGTCTCGGAGTCTGGTGAAGGGGCGCGCCCGTGACGTCGATGGGATTTCCACCCTCCGCGCAGAGCGTTGGCGAATTCGTGACGTGAAACGAATTCCGGTAAAGACCCCGGAAGGTCGATCTGAACTAGCGTGGTGGAGAAGTGTCGGCAGGGACAGTTAGGGCCGATCTGAACCGACGGAGGGGTGAAGGGATGCCGGCAGGGCCAGTTTGGACTGATCTGAACCGAAGGAGGGGTGAAGGGAGGTCGGCAGGGCCAGTTTGAGCCGATCTGAACCGACAGATGAGTGGAAGGTCCGTGCACACGGGCGACGAGCTCACGAGTAGCATTCGCCCCCCGCTAAACGGGGGTCAAGCTGTTTTATAGGCCTTTACTGCTGAGACGCTCTTTCCGAGGCGGAGCTACGCAACATGCTTACGCGGGTGCATGCTGTCTGCGGCCACGGGACAGTTGCCATTTGGTAAGAAAAACCAGTGTTTTCTCTCACAGCCAACCAAATGGAACTTCATTCCGCTTATTTAATTTTTCGACTCTCATGGCTCAACAAGCCACACGAGAGCGAGTTACTGCATTAGTGGAAGAGAGACACCGATCTGTTTCAGAGGTGGCGTTTTTGGTTTCCTCTGTATTCCTGTGTAACGTCTATTTCCGAGAATAAAATTGTCGTGACCGGCCGCACACGTTTAAAGGAGCCGCCGCCGAGTGACGTCAGCGGGGCGTTACCGCCCCTGGCGAGAGAAGAAGGCAACCGGTGCGAGCTGGCCTGGCCTGTCCGCGCGCGGCCGTCACGCCCGAGCAAGCGGGTAGGGACTCGCCACAGCCCCTACCCCGCAGCTAGTCGGCAGGCCAATAGTCCTGGCGGACTATAAGAGGGCCCCGACACGACGCCAGGGCAGATAGCGAGCGGCAGTGTTAGCGATTGTATCCTGGCGAGTGAATTGGCGAGAGAGGTGTGGAGAGCAACTACGACGACGACCTGTGCTACTGACGTGGAACACTCTAGTTGATATTCGACGGCTTGGCTGATTTCGGGACTTCTTCTGGACTACAACAACACGGCTTCGCTTTTGGTACATTCTTCTTGTGATTGGGCACTTCAGCAATTGTACCTGGACTTGAATAAAAATCATTTTAAGAATTCTTGTCTTTGATTGGATACTACAAAAATAAAAATACACAATGTAGTAAAATAAAAGATGAAAATGTTTCGTAGAAAGTTAAATACCTCTTTTCAGAGCTGCCATGATTTAAAATCAAAATAATAATTTAATTAGGCGAAGGTGAGAGTACTCTAATAAGTTAATTTGACAAAAAAAATGACGGAAAAGCAATGTGTCTTTCATCGGATCTGATCCTGCTGCCTAATATTCCGGAAGAAAGCATTCTACCACTGAGCCAAATAAAGACTACTATATTAAAAATTGACTGTAGACGGAGGTGAGCGGAGGATACGAGCAGTCATGGTGTGCGAGCCGCATGCCGAAGGCGGCCGGTGTCACGAACGGAGTTCGGGCCTTGGACCTGCGGCCGAGAGCAGCGCGCCGGGTCGCGTACGCTTCCCCCGACACGAGTGGCCGCCACCGCTATTTTCGAGGTTGACATCGCGGAGGAGGAAGACACCGAGACACGCCATCACGATAACTACACCCAGGAGGATTTGTTTGTTATTAAGTTGCCGTTCAGTCGCTGTCTGGAGGAGAATTCTAGCGGCCGGCTGCTCTGATCGGTAGTTTTCCGTGGTTTCTCCGATCAACGCCAGGCGAATGCCGGAGCGGTACCCTAACAAACAGGCCACGGCCTTCCTTTTCCTTGTCCTATCCTCTCCCCTTACACACACATACACACACACTTACTCTAACATGCACTATACTATCACATATTCTGGGAGCTTAGAGCTTGTCCCAGCTGGGGCGGTGCCCCGCTGGTGGGAGAGTCCTGGTTAGGGGGAAACCCCGCAAGCCGACGGTAGGTCGGTGCCGGATCTCGCCATCCAGCGGAGAAGATCATCGTCATCTCACGATAAACAACATGCAATATACTTACGGGACTAATGACGCGCCCGGAATAACCAACCAATCAATCTTGTCAATAGTGTACATTGTTTCGAGTCGAGGCACTTATGCTAGAGAGGGGACGGAGAATTGAAGAAATTGAACTTAACAATATTCATCGGATGTAACTTACGAGTGTATGGCCTGGGGTTTGGATGACTCATTCTTAACTCTTCTTCTAACATTCTTAACTTAAGTTACGTCCGATGAATATTGTTAAGTTCAGTTAAGTTTTTAAGGAATGGATTACATTAAGGAAAACAATATCCATCTTGAATATTGTAGTCGTGGGAAGAAGCCCAAGAATTGGAACTATTTCACTTTTGAGGCTTCTGGTAAAGTACCCTCAAATATAAAAATATCCGTTTGAAACTCCCAAAGCGTGAGATATCGATGTTCATTCGTTCAGATCGAACGGGGTATATCAATTTAGCAGAAAATTTGAACATTTTAGGCGCTAGCGTTGACAGACACACGTTTTGTGTGAAATCGATTTCTCGCTATCAATGACCCAGACAACAAGTATTCTGGCTACACGACAAATTAGAGGAAGTAATTTACTATACACAGGAACTTGATTTATTCACTTTTTCGTTACCAGAACCCGACAACAAGAGTCAAACATTGTGTCAAATATTCGTTTTCCGATGCACGATTACAATATTTCCTCTTCTGACTTTCGTAAGGGCGAGAAAGCAAAATCTGACGGGGCAGCGTTGTTTTGTAAAGCATCTAGAGGTGCTTACAATACTCACATTGCGAAACTCGAGACGAACGCTTCATCTGGCAGCACAGTCTTGAAAATCACCTCCTGCGACTCTTCGGCCGGGTTCACCACCACGCTGTACACATCCGTGCGAGCGTAGCGATGGTGAATATCCGACCGAATCTCGAGAATTCTGATGTCAGGCAACTGTAGATAAAGTAAAAAATTATTAATCGTGTGTACATAGTGGTTAGTAGTTGATATTGTGACAGGTCGCGATGCAGATCTTTGCATCAGGGACTCTGCGCCAAAGCCTTCCCGTCCTTGCAACGAAGGGGGATCCCCGAGCGCTCGCCGCGCACGTGACCTGCGCACCCTGCGGGGGGGCAGGAACCGCCGCTCGCCCCTCAGGGCGCCTGCCTCTAAAGAATACAAACTCGGAGATCCACACAGCGCAGGTGGCTGGTAGCGAAACGGGATTTCCCGATGCATGGAATGAGAAATCAAAATTAGGGGACTCACCGACCATGTGCCCACTCCATGTCATATGACGGAACGTGACCGACTCAGAGGACAGCGGACAGAGAGACTGGGGCTGGACGAACGATAGTTACTCGTGGAGGACAGAAGCAGGACACCGGACGGACGGACGGACGGACGGACGGACGGACGGACGGACGGACGGACGGACGCTCGGAAGGACAGATGGACGATTGCAAGACGTGACGGTCCGATGCGGTATTTCACTACGTGAGTTCCGCGCGGGTATAAAAGTAAATGTCGACGGCCCGAAAAGCCGCCGGAGATCTTCCAATGGAGCGCTCTACTGACGTTGCAACAACCGGCCGGGAGCAATGACATTCACCCTTTCTCGCTTTCTGTTCTGCGCCAACTGCATCTGGGGGTTTCGAGGAAATATCCATCCGCCGCAATGGTGTGTTTTTTGGGTGTGCAAGTCGTACATCAGCGCCCAAAGACCGGTAGCGATGGTTCAGTACATCTACTGATGCTACTGTAGTACCTCTGACCGGGAGGTCCTAGGTTCGAGTCCCAACAGCGGCAGGATTTTCGACACTAGCTCTTCAGCTAGGTCGAATTCAGTCGTCTGAATGAGAATTCTAGCGGTCGGCTGCCCTGATCAGTACTTTTCCGTAGTTTCTCCGATCAAAACCAGGCGAATGCTGGAGCAGTATTCTAACAAACGGGTCACGGACCGCGCAATCTTTCCTTCCTCTTCCTTGTTCTATCCTTACCTCTTACACACACACTGTCACTAACATGCACTACACTACCACACATCCCGGGAGGCCGGTCGGATCGGGAGGCAACAGCGCAACGGCAACGCGCGATCCCAGGCACCCACTGTCACGATGATGTGTGGTGGTCTATAATGGCATATGTTGGGACAACTAAGTAAATAGGATTATGTGAAAAGAGAAAACGAACTTCATATGAACGCGAGCAAAAGATATAAATAAAAGAGGCTAGATAAGAAAGGCCGGCGTTAGAACCAGTGAAGAATTGTGACTCATGAGTAATACGAGTATACAAGAATACTAGGAAAACAGGCACATTATTAAAGAAAGAACAATAAAAGTGTATGAAGTGACAACCCATGGGAATCATCGGTGACAAATGAATACAGTGCGCAGAAGAATGCAAAGAGAGACGGAATTGAGGAACCTTTGGGCAGGAAGAGTCAGTTGAAAGGCGGTTATTTGATTTGCAAAGAAGGTGTTTTCCATGTGGTGTCGGACGTAAGTCGGAAGCGCAGTTTTGTTGTGGAAATAAACTGTGGTTGAATTGTTGAAATTAGTGAAAATAGTAATTGAAGGCGTGTAGAAGCTCGCGAAAAATTGATTCATAGAGGGAACGGATTTTTAAAGATGGTAGTTGCGAAACGTCGGATTTAAATGCTAATTTGGAAGTCGGTCGAAGTGACAAGATGGGTGGAAATTATGGATCTGGGAAGGAGTTTAACAAATATTTAATCGGTCAAGAGTGCAGTAAGCAACCAAAAGGAAAGTGTATATACATTAAATAATTCATGTAGAAACACGAAGTTGGGTCAAATTTAAATGTACGAAGTATTCCTAAGAAAGATCTGGAGGTAGCATGGCCATGAGAAAGTAGTAAGAGTTATTGAGCGAATGCTCACTACCTAGAATTGTGTCCACTTACCATCTTTTCTGTCACCTCGGTAGTTGTCTCCTCAGGTTCGATTTCTGAAATGTGAATTTTTCATGAAAAGCAAGATTGACAAGAAATATTTTGAACGCAGGCACATGAAAAATAAGTCATCTTAAATTTGAAAGACATCAGAATGGGAAATATTAAAATATTTCACATTAGGAGATTAAAATACCACTGTTGCAACAATATTAACAACAATAATAAATTAAATTATTACAGAAGCAATTTCATTTTTACATAAATAGATTTACAAGAATATTAAGACCTTATTGACAATCTAGGAGAATTGAAAATACAAATATTATAAGTTCTAAAAACTATGAATTAATTTTAATATTGGAAAATTTATTTTTAATTAGATTTTATTTGTGTATATGTTTTCATAAAGTTTTATCAAAAGTAATTATTTATGCACTTTAAAATAGTTGATAAAACTCATTTAACTTTGTTTTCATTTTAGGATAAATTATTTTAAGTTTTCTATTAATAAGAAAATATTGTAACAAAATCGGCTACTCACTCTATTATATAATTTAATATGCCCGTTTACTAGCTAACTTTCCCTAATTCTAAAAATTTTTGTGGGCGTGAACTTGTGATGGCCCCTGTACAGGGACCGAAACGTGGTACTCGTGCAACGCGCGCGTGGGTCGGCATCTAATTACCAGAAATCCCAACACGTCATTGAGAGGTTTTACTGATAAACACAACTGTGTTCATCGTGCTTTATGCTATCCGTTTCTCTTTTGTTGCCAACTGATTATTTCCTTTCATTAAACAAAGACAATAAGCACGTAAACAAAAAACAAAACACCCTTCAATGACAACATAAAAAAATTCAATTGACACAAAAATTAAAAGGAAAAATCATTCACCCCGAAAAACTTACCAAAATTTCTTTCATACCGAATGCGCATTCTGAACTGTATAGAAGTTTAACATTACTTGGTCTTCTACATGAATGCGTCTTCGTAGTAACCGAAAACAAATTAGTCATTGCACTTCCCTGTTTGTTGGTTCGGCACCGCGGTGTGTGGCGCAAGTCACGTTGGCCAGCTGCCAACTCGCGCCCCATCACTGCACAATGACCGCTATGCTCCGGCCACCGTCATCTCCATGGACATCACCATCGCGCGAAACTTTCTTCATCACACGCGGAATTCGCCTTAGCACACGCAAGTTTATGACTGTTTCGGCTTATCCCGCGTTACAACTCCCACCCAATAGTCAAAATCACTACGCGCCGATACACCATGTTATTTTCGTAGAAAACTTTACTTGCATTCCCCCTTTTAATGTCAAGCCAGAATAGCGTTGGCATTCGTGCTATTAAACACAACACGCAAAATGTCCCACAAATATTGTTTTCATCGCGATATTAATAAAACTCTCTTATATCACCACTGTTTATCAATTTACGTGCGCGTTTTTTACACAGTTCGCGCGCCGTCAAATAAATAAAATGTTTTTAAGTTATATACTCACTTTTACCCATAGAACGTCATACGCAGTTTTAACTGTTTTTGTGACGTAAAAATAAAAATAAATAAATAAATACTCGCAACAATAATTAAAATTCTTGCAACCTCTAACACGGATCTCGCGTTCACGCTCCGAGCAAAACTTCATCTCCCTCTCTGACTGACGGGCATTGTTGTCCTCCATCTTACATGGTTTCGCGGTGAACAAAAGCGATCACCCTTATTGCGCCGAACAGCATACGAAAAATATTTATTCTTATCACTTATCAGCGTTTTCCTTCTCATCGTGTCCAAAATTTCTACGATAATTAACGTATCGTCTGATTCGCCTCTCAATCCCTTATTTAATTAAATATTGCAAATCACCGCTTGCTATCTTCTCATGACGTCACAACAATATGTCTCTTGTTTCGTATATTTTTCTAAATGAAAATATTGCACTTAATTATTATCTCGCCTCCTAGGCGTTCTGCAAATCGTGACTACTTTCAAAAATTTTGATAAGTTTGCTTTTTATTCGCCAAATTAACCCCCCTTCTCTTAATATTTACGAAAAACACTATTTGTAATTACTTTCTTCTCGGCAACAATGGCGCCTACATATTCTTTCTCATTCCGCCGAAATGCACGATTACTAAAATTCTCGAAATTAATCGAACCTCTGGTTCGATTTTGATGATTGTCGTTTCAAACGATTTAAAAATTTGTGCTATATCAAATGTTTTTGTCACGTTTCCCTTTCTTCCGCGCATTTATTAAATAAAAAAATGTTCGTGCGCGGCGCTGCCGTCATTTGTCTCTTCGAATATAATTTTTATAATTCTATTGGTGTACTTTTTTTTCATTTAAAGGAAATGATAATTTACTTGGATGATCGTAAATCATTACAATATAGTTGTACTTACACAATCTACTTAAAACAACAAAATGTACTTTGACACGGGGTCAGTCCAGAATGGTGGAGTGGTCCAGAATGAATTGGTCGCTTGGCCATCTTCAAAAAAATTCATATTTTTACATAAAGTTCCTTATGTTTTGTCTGTTGAAAAACATCTTTAATTTATTTTTATTGTATCTAGTTTACAAATGGACGCCATTTTTGTTTTAGGACGTGCGCCATTTTTTGCATTTGTAGACATTTGCTTTTATCTAAATTACTCAGCTCTGGATGGTTCTAGCACTCTAGAATAAAAGGCATTGGATTTAGTATACTCTGATCACCAAATATAAGTTTTGTTTATTTACCTTCTATGTGTTTGAGAAATATTTGCAACCAAATCTAATGAAACGAAAATGAACCAAGTTCGATTTTCAGAGAGTAATATCTCAAAGAGGGAATAAAGTCTCAGCCTTAATTGGTTCTGTGCTTTTACACATAACAGTATAGTTGCTCTTGGTAAATTATCATTGGCAAGTAACGACCCCTTAAAATTACATCCTCTTAAAAATTGGAACTTTGTATTTTTTTCAATTTTTCAACTGTAATATCTCTGTTAGGGGACTAGATAAAAATCTGAAAATTGCACACATACTATATCGCTATGATACCAAACTTTATTAAATATTTCAACTTTTGGATTTAACTCGAAGTACTTTTTAAAAAATTGTAAACTTTTGCAAAAAAAGACTTTTGAGGTTGACAATAACTTATTTTTAACCTTTTAAATAAAATCTATTTTGATTAAAAATAATTAATTATACTTTATTATTAATAAACATAAAAGTTGCCTAATATATTTTGAACATTACTTTACTTTAAAAACAAACTTACATGTTGACATCTTTGTTTCTAATTGAAAATATGGTAATTTTGATGTTAAAGATGAACCGGATAATACACAAATAGGATCAAAGCTGGAGTACAAAAATGATGAGTCTCCTTATTTATAAAACAATATAGATTTTAAAAATTAGAAAAAATAATTTTATTTCAAATAAAATTATTTATTTAGTAATTTGTTTGTACAATAACTACGCTTGAAGTGTCGGTTTCTTCTTCTTTTTCATCTTATCGTCTTCTTTTTCAGCTTCATAGTTTTCTTGTTCTGCTTCAACAAAATTGTCATCACCTTCAAAGACTTTCCTCATCATCTGCATCGGAATCTGCATAATCTTCCGCCACAAGAGCTAAGAGGAAAATGGCTTTTGTCAGCTAACTTTTCAGTTTCTTTGTTGATGATATGCGTAGAGAAGAAATGTAGGGGTCTGTGGTTGCCAACAAACGTCTACCATAGTCTTAACTCTGGAAAACTTTCGAGAAAAACTCAGGCAATATTGATTTATCATCTTATTTGTTAATTTTTCAGCATCCTCCGACAGTTCACCGATGGGTAAAATGGCCGAAGAAATGTCTCGTCAGTGGATCAACAATCTATGGGCTGCTGTTGACAAGTTGTACCAGGGGTATTCTTTGACGTAGTGACTGGCAGTTGCTATGGTGTAAGGTCGTACCTTTTCAACGTCGATTTGACGTCCGCTCAAAATCGTTAGCAAAATAATGTGAAAACGGCGGATTAGCTCTTCGAAAACTCCAGTAATCACCGCTGATGTTGGAGTGTTTTCAAAGAAACGCCGAGTGGTGTTTCCGTCGTTCGTGTTGCCGAAACCTTTGTTCTGGCATGTCGATTAAAATTCCTAGATGCTCTTAAGATTTGTGAATGTTGGCTTTTCGAATTGTTTTTTCCTTAATATCTTCTTCTTTACGCGCTTGCCTCTTTTTTGTTTTCATTTGGTGTGTCAAATGAATACAGCATTCCAAACATAGAATCCATGCTTGAAGAGTTGACAGTCCGCACAGCAGATAATCGGTGGTTACCAGTCTTCAAAACGTGGTCAATGTTATTAAATAGGGTGGTCGTTGTCTGGCAGAGATAGCACAATTGTGCAATTCTGTGTTGGTTATAGCATTATACTTACACTTTACCATCTGTCATAGTCATACTTAAATTGTATTGAATGAAAATGCCATTCCTGAATGACAATGTCACGTCATTCCTGAAAATGCCATTGAATGACTGTTTTGAATGCCTGGAAATGTTTGATCTGTTCATCATAACACGCTTTCGCATCTCACGCAAGTCTGCACGTTTTCCTACTTAAATTTCAATTTAAGTGATCTGCAAAAGTGGTTTGATGACCGCTTCAATTACTCCAAAAGATCTTTCTTTCTTTAGTTCCTTGATTTACATCTGCAAATTGCAGTGGAACAAGCGACGTAAAAACACTTACATATGAAATACTCGGATCTGCAAGCTTCTGTTTATTAATGCTTTGCCCGGAAGTTTCGTCGAAGCCCTACTTACAAATAAAAGCCATATTCGACACTTCTAATAATAACTAAATGCCACCCACGTGATTTATGTAAGCCTCTCTTTACTAATCTAGGAATTTTACCATTACCTTGTCTGTTGATTTACGAATCAGTGGTTTTTATCAAAAATGACTTGCTAATGGGCGGGAATATATGTTTAGAAAACGCTGATGTCTATAACTATAACACTCGACGTAATAATCATATTCATCAGGTGACAGTATCAACAGCTCATTACAAAAAATTCACATACAATACATGTACATTATTTTACAACACTTTGCCAGATGACATTAAACGATTGAATTCGGTAGAAAAGTTTAAAATCCCAAGGAAAATCGTTTCTGTTGGATAACGGTTTTAATACTATTTGAGACTATTTTGAGCATCAAAAGGTCATTAATTTTAACAGTGATATTTCATGTATTATTTACAATTTGGACTGTATAACTCTAAATATCTTGGAACAAGTGTTGTACTGCAGCTTCCGAGTCATGACCCCCCAACTCGATCAGGTTTTTCGTCCAGTTTCCCTGATACTTTGAGCAAGTGTTGAGATGTCCCCTTGTTTTGCTTCTGGATATAAATGTAACTTCATTATCTGTGCACGTCTTCTAGAATTCAGTAGGAAATATAGTTATTCAAATTATTGTTCTCCATGATGTCGTTGCAGGAAGAGGACATGATGAGGGATAAGAGCTCAAATTTATTGCTGATACCCTTGAAGGTACCCTTGAACGTAGGTTTTATTACGTTGGAGCGAATATTTTGTTAACAATCCTTACAAAAAGCGCTTATTTTCTTTCTGTATTCAAAATTCAAATAGTATATGGATTAGGGTAGGGATCACAGGATTTTGAAAACATGCACAGAATTCACTTCTCCCCATAGCACGTCACACACAGTTTTTAACTTTTTGACGTAAAATAAATAAAATATAAATAAAAATAAAATACTTAGTGACTGACGTAAAATGGAAGACTCATTGCGCAGCGAACGATAATTCGATAGGACTGAACTTCGTACGAATGTCCTCAGATCTCCTTTCTTTGGTCGTATCAGATGTTTAAAAATGTCCGACAGGTTGATTTATTCACAGTTGCAGGTTTCGCATCAATAGGAAAATACACCATTGTATTTAACCAGCTTTCGTTTTTCTTCAAAAAATAATTTTGTTGTTGTAATTGAGATGCTTCCTTGTATTTGCTTCTTAACTTTGCCCAGAAAATCGAAATCGTAAGCCTCAAATCATCGGGAATTGTTATTTCGTGTCCACTCATTTCTGTCAACGTTTCCACATGTTCTATGACCATTTGCAAATCGTTTAACACATATTCTTTTGTTATTAGAAAGATCTCTTTTCTTGAAAATCCGTTCAGGAAATCCGGTGGATCAGACGAACCTGAAATTTGAAAAAATACTTTATGTTATACTTATTTGTTTATAATTTATTTCTTTATTTTGTTTATTTAAAATATTTTTAAATTACAATTTTTTAAAAAAAAATTATTTTACCACATTGAAAAACGTTAAAAAGCATCTCCGCCATGTAGAGACTTATTTGGTTTCAATAATCAGATATTTTTTACGAATTATTAATGAAAAAAGTTGCTTAATATTCATAATTTCAGTGAAAAATAACCAAAATATTCAGTTTAAAGTATGAAACCGGAATGCAATCATTTTTAGAGATTGGATAATAGTATTCGCTGCGCGGCGACCTTTTGTCCTTTTCTAAATTATTCATCCCACTGTGAAGGAGAAAGAGTTGTTTCCGTCCTTTTTCTACTTATTATATTCTTTACAGTGCTTCTAGGCACTGATTATAATTTAAATTGGACAAATGTAGCTCATAATTAATTAATTTTGTTGTCGTTTTTTAAGATGTCTCATCAATGACATTTTGCAAGTGTCGCTTAAAACATGGCTCAAATTCGGAGTTGGTACTAGAAGGTGGGTTTGAAGGTTAATTTAAAAAACTAATAATATATGCTTACGATCACAGTGCAAAAGAAAGCGGAACGTCGTGGAATTCGTACCTTATTCCTATTTTAAGTACATTTTACAATTTTCTCGTGTATTGTCCTGTATTCAGTTAATAAAAAGAACAGGTACCGTATATTTAATGATACAATAATGATAGAAATATTTTTAAATAGTACATATCTCGTGGAACACCTTCATATCGAAACTATTCCTTCACTTCCCAGAACACAAATATTATTTTCACGACAAGACAGTTTGTAGCCTGGCCGGCAGCACGCACTGCTAACAAAAAATTGCCGCAACTTCTAAAAAAAATTTGACTTATTACAATGGACAAAATGAACCGCTGAACGCCCGCACGACTAGCATTCAGTAGTCCGAATATTACTGTAGCCAACCTGATAGCCAAAAATTCCCATCTAGAAATTCCTTTTATTTTTATTTTTGGCCACGTTTTCAAGATCCTAGCCCACCGTGCGCTGGCGAGGGCGTCAGTGGTGAGGGCTGCAGCGCGTTGTTGCCAGTGCTGCTGTAGCCCTCTGCACCCGACGCGACGTGGAGACCCTGGGACTCCTCCAACTTCGCAAAATTTCTGACACCTACATTTACACTTTACTTAAAACCTCGATTCTTCCTGTATCTTTTTCTTCTACAGTTTTAAGAAACGGTTCGCGAGTTTACTGTTGTGGAATGCGTTTCAGGGAAATTATGAGCCTTTTTTGGCGCGCAGGAGACCTAGGGACTCCAGGTCAGTAGCAGTGTAACTCTCATTGAGTGCGCGTCGCCCTTTACCAGTTAGCATTGTCTGTTCTATGTATGGCGCCTCTGACGAAAGTGTAATATACAGAAAAAACATAACTAGGCCATTAAGAGAGTGTGTGAATATTAATGACGACGATTTTGAAGAAAATATTGCGCAATGTGTGAAGCGAAAGTACAGTATTGAGAGTATATATTAGAATATATCTTAGAGTATAAGAGTATATCTTAGAATAATCAAATTGAATGTGACTGTGACTCAGGGGAAGAAGACGATAATGAAAAAGAATTTCTTGAGAATGATGAACTCGAAGAAGAAACAACAGAGAATGCAAAATACTATATGGGAATGGACAAAAAAGTCTGGAAGATTTGTACAGAAAAGATTCCTAGAGAAACTGGTGTCAGAATTTTAGAGTTTGCGGCAGCAACATTTTTGTACTAGGTTTTCATTTCTAGAGTTATAATAGTTGCAATTAATTTTTTTATGTTCAATAAATTTTGATGATAATGATAAATTCCTTAAATTAAAGGTATGCTTAATTTTATCAACCATTTCTAATCACATGATATTCCGTCATTAGATAATTTATTACAAAAGACCTGATAAATATTTCATTAGTCATTATCGTAAGTTTCAATGCTCTTCACTTGAAATACAATTTAATACTGTAATATTTGAAACTAAATTTCAAGAGTCCGCGTCGGTATCAGAGTGATTGAATTCCCACGTCATCAGCTAATGGTTGAAGCAACAATGGATGGTTTGTTCGGTATGTACATTTTACAATGCAGTAACATTGTGATGGACCGCGCGCGATTTTTCCTTCCCCTTCCTTGTTCTATCCTTGCACACACACTTACACTAACATGCACTACACTTCCTTACATGCCGGGAGACCGGTCGGGGACTTGGAACTTGTCCTGGCCGAGACGGTCCCCGCTGGTGGTAGATACCTGGTTGGGGAAACCCCATTAGTCGACGGTAGGTCGGCGCCGGATCTGGCTATCGGAGAAGAGCACCACCTCACTAGCAAAAACGCGTACTACACTTACGGGACTAATGACCATAGTAGTTGACGTGCCCGGAATCACTAAATCGGCTATGTCAAGCTGGCACAACAACCATAGCACAATCACATCAAACCAAGTGGAATATTTAGTACTCATTTATTACTAATTTATTACCCCAAAATTAAATTTATTACTCCTCCCGTTTCTGAAATAAAGGTGGTTGTGCCAGCGTGACTGTCACGCTAGCACAACCCATCGCAAAAAATGAGCACAAACGTTCATAATTTGCTACATGGTGGTAGATAACGGAACATAATGTCTTCTTTTGTACAGGATAGGATTTATTTGCTTGTTGCTTACTATGCTCTAAAAGTACTTCATCAATATCGTTCGTTATTGCTTAAGTATGTCGTCTTTTAAAATTATTTATTTCATAAATAATAGGAGTAATAAATTTCTGTTTAGTGTTAAGTAATAGTGTGGTACATCTGTTAAATGATGTGTTTGTGTAATGCGATTGTGCTCGTTAGTTCTCTCAATTTTTGAATTTGAATCTCTCGCATGTTTTGACCTTTAGGATTTAGTTTTTACAATATTTCTTAAATTCGTTTTCACATTGAAACTTTTTTCTTTGTGTTAAATATTAGAACTGACTGTGTACTGCCCGGCTCTGCTGCGGCGCCGCGTCTCGCCGCGGGGCGCCGCCGCGGGGGCGGAGACGGGGGCGGCGAGGCGGAGCGTGGGGAGAACGGAGGGAATGGCGGGAGAACAGAGGGAACGCCGAGGCAGAAGAGGTTGTATAAAAGGCATGGTAGAGCAGGGTAAGGTGGGACACAACAGAGCATGGATGCGTTGCCGGACAGAACAGAGCTTGAGAAGAAGGGACAGAACAGGGCGTTGCGGGATAGAACAGACCTTTGAGAGGAGGGATAGAACAGGTCTTTGCGAGGTAGAAAAGGGCTTTACAAGATAGAACAGGGCGTTACGGAATAGATAGGGCGATGCGGGAGAAAAAAATAGCGTTGGAGGGGGGGATAAAACAGTCCGTGACACATGGCGTTGGGGGAACTGAACAATGCATTATAGGACACAACAAGGCATTTTGCGAAAGAACAAGTCATTGAGGGACAGAATAGATCATGCCGAGATCGAAGAGAGCATGGCGGGACGAGCACTTTTTAGAGAAGAGCAGTAAATGGAGTGGAAGAGTAATACATAGTGGAACAGAAAACATTGCATAGTGTGGGAAAAAAAATAAATATACTGGAAAGAGCACTGCCGAGAGTGAGGCACGGGATAGGGGAAGCGAGAAAAACGACGAAGCTCGCAGCAGTGGGACGTGGCAATGCGAGACGAGAAGCAACGGGCGGTGTCTCCTTGCAAAGCATGGTGCGTTGCAACGGGGCGGGTGAGTCGAAGAGGCGTGGCAGAAGGGAGACGTCATCCTTCCCGGCCGCTCCCGAGGGCATCTGGCGAGCTCCGCCACTCCCTATCGTTTGCCCCACAGACGTATCCACCGCCTGGAACAGTGCATTCTCCTGGCCTCTATCTGCGGCGGGCGGGCGGGCGGGCCTCTCATATGTATGCGCCCTGCACCGCGCGCTCTAATGCCGCCTCCGCCGATCGGAAGAGCTGCGCCGTCCGCGCGCCGCGGCGTCGCGCTGATGCTTCCGCGCGCCTCCGAGTCACGTCGTTACGCTTTGCCTCACCTGCCGGCTTACGCGCCGGCCGGGGGACGCAACTGAGCTGGCACGAAATCGGCCGCTGCAAGTTTCGATTTCCTTCGAACGTTTTTTTTGTTTTTGTTTTTGTTTGGTTGGTTGGGAGCATTCATTGTTTTTGTCCTGTTCTGTCAGTTTCGTTGATTTGATTTGATTTTTTCGTGTTTCCGGGCGCGTCAACGGCTTTGGTCATTAGTCTCGTTAGTGTAGTGCATGTTTTTTTATCAGGCGATGGCGGTGATCTACCCCCGCTGGATGGCGAGATCCGGCGCCGACCTACCGTCGGCTAGTAGGGGATAGGACAATGAACAGGAAGGACAGATCGCGCGCGGTCCGTAGCCCGTTTGGTAGGGTACTGCTCCGGCATTCGCCTGGTCGAAAAAAACACGGAAAACTACCGATCAGAGCAGCAGGTTGCTAGAATTCTCCTCCAGGCAGCGACTGAATTCGACCTAGCTGAGAAGCTACTGTTCGTTTGATCTTCTCTCTAGTTGGTCTTCAGTCTTATTTTTTTACTTCATCACTACGCAGTTGAGAGAAAGTAATGCAATGCTGCGCGAACGAAGGGGGGAGTTTTGGCAGAAAAATTCTTATTATTGTCCCCTAATAACGAAAAAGTGGATACATCCAGTTGGTAAAATTAAGAAAATCCTCTAACGCGTGGTGTAATCGAATCCATGTTTTGTGGGTTTTTGACACCGAAAAATAGAATAATGGCAAAACGTCCATCTGTCCGTCTTGTCTGTCCATCTGTGAACAACGATAGCGGCTTAACCGTTCAGTAGATTTTGTCCAAAATTGATATTCCTCCATCGATCTGGTTGATGTCGCGGCCCCTTGAATTTGAAATTGATTTTTTTAATTTTGGGGGTACTTTACATGAAGCCCCTGGCACCTTACCCAAATTTTCAAAAAATGGCTTTATTGTTTTCATTAAAGTTTGTTGTTGGATTGTGTGAAAAACCTTCAAGAGAATAGTGTAGGTCTCCATTTCGTTGAAAACCCTGGTTTTTCGAAAATCGCAAAAGTTCAAATTAATTTCAATGACATCCTATAACTCCAATTATGAAGATAGATATTTTTCCCTTAATGAAATATGTTCCTTAAAGATAATTTTGAAATAAGGTCATGTACAATTTTTCAAAAATTTTAGTACTTTTCGCGAGATTTTGCCTAAAAATACAGGGAAGAAAGTACGTGTTGGTTTAGCAGGACATATTTTTCCTTTTACGTTTTTTTGTGTGAGACCATTGGGAAAACGTCATCGGTAGAAAATTTTCGTTTAGTGTGATATATCGTTCATACTAAACAGAGTGCAATGTGAAGGCGATTATAGAGAATATTCATTTTTGAGTATTTTAATAGTACATATTACAAAATTTGTAGTTAAACTAGATCTGATGAAATGATTTGGAACATCTAAAACAATGCTGTGGAAATGTAGAAAATGAAAAGCCAGCAATCGAATGAATAGAATAAATGCGAATAAATTGAAACATATTAATTTTGTTCACGATGTAGGCATTCACCTCGCCCGGTTTCTTATTTGCTTTCTTCCATCAATTGTTTATAAAAATTGTAAATCTCTTGTTGCGTCTGGTGTAATGTCATTATAGATTTTGACATGTAAATACTTTCCATTCTATTGATATTCTGTATTTCTCATCTTAATTGCAAGAGAACGTATGTACTTATCTCTTAAACCTAGTTTCTTCGACTTTACTTCTAATTTCTTTTTTCTTTCTTTAAACTACCACTCTTCCTAGAAAAGCATTTGTTTCATTAAAATGAAAAACATGAGACTATAAATAAAATGTATTCATAAACGCCTAACATAATTCCTTTATGTCAACATTTATATTTTAAATGCGAAGAGTAGAGACACCGATAGAAACTGGAACCTACCGGAGGAGCGCATACAATATACTAAAAGTCTCATTTTAATAGCGCGATAGTCGGGAATGGAAATTGCGAGTTATATAAACCCATCAAACGCTAAATTTACCGAAACTTTTCACTGTAACCATTACGACTACTGTGAAGCGGACTAAAACGCTCGTTGCACTTGAGCATTCAAGCCGAATGCGTGTCACTTTCGTTGCGTTCTAGAAATTAGCCCTGACAAGTTTCGCGAAGTGCTGGAGCCCTCTTCGCTACCTCGTTATCGCCAGACTGCTGATGCACGGGAAACTCGGGCGTGTGCTGACAGACAGACGGCCTTTGCTTGCCGAGGCTCCGTTACTGTCTTTCGTAATGCTGCAACTTCAATAAACGACACTGCGCCCTCTATAATAATGCCGAAAGGACATGAGCAAATAAGTGGTTTGAGGAAAACGCTTAAATACAACGTCACGCTTTTGAATTATAAAAATGATTTTACAGATTAATGAGTATGATCTTAATAATAATAATAATAATAATAATAATAATAATAATAATAATAAATCTTTAGTAATGGCCTTATAGAAAAACACGCCAAAGAAATCTTTCAAAAACTTGATATCCCTGCAAAGCTTTTAACATTAATGTTGAAGTCTGTCATCTTACATAATTGCCGCATTACACTGAGATGGATAGAGTCATTAATTTGAATATATCTCTTATAAAGTAGAATGAAACAAAATACATAAAATAACGTATAAGTAGATGTAGCATTATTTACAAAACATCTAAAAGAATTGACAATGCACAGAAGTACAGTAAGTGTTATGTTTTCGTAAGTAGCAGAAATTCCTTTAAGAGGCTAATGTAAAAGGCAAACAATATGATGACGGATGACAAGAGGACGGGAACACCAGTGAAATCAGTGTCCTGTACGGACTGCTAACAACACAGTGTATAATTTGACATTTTAAGATGAATTAGCTACGTTAATTACTCAAGTAAATTACCCCAAAAAATATTTGGAGGATCAAAACTTGTCTGAAAATAAAACGAAGTTGAATGCAATATATTTAATTTATCATGGAAGTAGCTAAGGAAATAAAACTTTGAACACACCACGCAAATAATTGAACAAATCTAATTTAATCGAACCCCCCGCCAATCACGGGGCACCCACCCCCCCGGGCCGCCTAGGCCGGACAATTTTTATTACCCGACGCACAACATCGCGATGTCAATGCCTGATGAAGCCTGCGACATGTCAGGCGAAACGTCGGCCTCTCAGCCCACTACGCGGCGTCACCGGGACAGCGAAGAAGCCATCAACTCGAGCCGCGGAAGCCCTTACGCGTACATATGCTCAAAGATCAGGAACTGGACAAAAAACCTGATGGAGTTGGGGTCATGACCGGAAACTGCAGTACAACTTTTTTCCCAGGATATTTAGAGAGTGATACAGTCCAAATTGTAAATAATACATTCAATATCACTGTTAAAATTAATGACCTTTTGATGCTCAAAATAGTCTCAAATAGTATAGAAACCGTTATCCAACAGAAACGATTTTCCTTGGGATTTAAACTTTTCTATCGAATTCAATCGTTTAATGTCATCTGGCAGTGTGTTGAAAAATAATGTACATGTATTGTATGTAAATTTTTTGTAATGAGCTTTGATACTGTACCTGATTAATATGATTTCTACGTCGAGTGTTATAGTAAAGACATCAGCGTTTTCTAAAAATATTCGCGCCCATTAGCAAGTCATTTTTAATAAAACCACTTCGTAAATCAACAGACAAGGTAATGGTAAAATTCCTAGATTAGTAAAGAGAGGCTTACATAAATCACGTGGGTGGCATTTGGTTATTATTCGTACAATTCTCTTTTGAAATCTAAAAGTCTGGGAGCTGTAAGATGTATTTGCCCAGAATATTATGCCATATCTCAGGCGGGAATGAAAATTCGGAAATATACACAACGAACAGTATGAAGGAATTTAATTTGAAAGAATTCCCGAACGCGTAGCACAATGAACTTAATTTTGTGTTCAATTCATTTAAATGGACGTTCCATTTAAAAGGGTTTTACTGAATAGAGAGACCCAAAAATTGTTGTTGCCTTTAACATCAGTCAATGGTAACGTTCATTTTCAATGGGGCACAGAATTGTTTATTTGAAATGGAATACTGCATTAAAACCGTCTTTTCATTTACTATTGATTTTTTTCGAAACCAATTTGAAACATCTGATATTATACTATTTACGGTTTCTTTATTGCAAAGAATATTGTATCATCCGCAAAGATTGTATCATCTGCCTTTTCCCTTTCAAATTGTCGAGGAATTTCGTTTACGTATAGTACGAAGCGAATAGGCTTAAAATCGATCTTTTAGGGGTTCCCATGTGAAATTGGAAAGAGTCAAAAATGAAATAATTTTCCCATCATTCCAGTAAGGTTTTTTCCTCGGATCTTGTTTAAATACCAAAAAACCCAATCGGAAAATCCCGGATTCCATATGTAGGAAATTTTTATTGGAAAAATGTAGATCAGTGATCCCAAAAAACGAAATTCAAAAATAACCCAAACAGGTGCTTTTTTTGGTCAGTGATGGGCAAAATCTAAGGAAAGAAATACGCTTTTTCCCGGATTTTGTTTTCCCCAAAACCAGTTGGCAATCTTGGCCCCTGAGTTTTCGGAGAAAGGTTTCCATTCGCGAAAAACCCCTTTCTAATTTTTTTAAAAAAAACTGACGGAAGAGAAATGGGCCCGATCATTTTAAATTTCTTTTTGTTCCCTTTTTTAAAGGCCCTTAACAAGATTTTTTAAAAAATATCTGGAAAATTTCCCGGGTAGTAAGTATGCATTAAATATGTGATTAACGAGTCATTTTGGCAGGCGCACAGGTCTGTAACAAACAACCCGGATATTCATCAAAACCGGTCAATTTTATTTTTAGTTTACCTATTTTTTGGAGAATTTCATATGAAAATTTTTTGTGAACAAAGAACATCGACAAAATTTAGGGGGAAATGTCTGATATTGTTTTTCCCAAAGACATTTAGTGATATGGGAAACTCGAAAAGTATTGGTAAACAAACGAGCCCCCTTTTCCCGGGCCGGTCACATTTCTATCGTTATATTTTAAAAAAAAAATTCCCCAGTTTCTATTGTTTTTGGTCATTTTTATTATTTTCCCACATTGCTTTTGTTTTATTATTTGAGTTCAAAATACCCTGATCGTGTTTCATGATTTTACCCTTTCCCTTTGCCTTTTTTTAAACAATGATTTGTATTTTTAAAAGAGGGGGAAATCTTAAAATAAGTTATTTTTGAAAAAAAAAATTTTGGGTTTTTTTACCTATCTAACCCCTTTTATGTTATCTAAAATTGTTTTCCCCTTTGAAATATTTAATTTTCTTTTTGAATAGGAAAAAAATGTTAAAGGAAAAGAAAGTTTTTAAAAAAAAAGAATTATATTTCCCGTTTGCATCAACAATTTTTAAAACCGCTTCCCATGACCCTGCATCAAGTAATCAAGAAAAATTTTTTTATTTTGGGGAAAAATCTAGTCATACGTTATTATCTATTTCCCCAGTGTTTCATTTCTATAATGGTGAGTTTTTTAAACTGGTCATTTACCCTAAATTTTTGGTTTCAAATTCATATCATAGTATTTTTGGTAATTATAATTTGATCGATTGCCTTCATTGAATTTAATGTGATCCGTCTCTGCGAAGTGTGATAGTCTCTGCAAAGATTGTGAAAGACGTTACTCTGTCAAATCATCGCTGAAAATAAAAAAGCATTGTCATCATCATTTGATTGTCATCATCATCTTTCCCCCGGGATGATGCAAAGGGTTTAGCTCTTCTTTTTTAAAATTTAAAAAGAATTGTTCAGAATTTGGGAAATGGGAAAAAAAAGAAAAATTTTTCAATTTATCCCCCGAATCAGCTGTACAGCCCAAACAAATCTTGCTGTTTTCCCGGAGAAACCCTTTTTCCAATCAAAAGCTGAGGTATGGTTGCAAGCTCTGTTAAACCACACCATTCAACGTGTTTTACTGCTGAAACGAGACAATATAGTGTGTATGAGTGTTTTAGAAATTTCGAATAGGGTTTTTATTTAAAAGGGGTTCGACAAAAAACTTAAAAGCTTAATAAAAAAATTTTGAAACCGAATTTATATGTGTTTTTTACTTGCTTGTTCCACTGAAATTTTGCAGATGAAACAAGGGAACTAAAAAAAGAAAGATTTTTTGGAAAATAAGGGCTCCCCCTTTTGGATCATTTAAATTTAAAAATTTAAGTAGGAAAATTGCAGACTTGGTGAGATGAGAAAGGTGGTTTGTAAAAGATCAAATTTTTCAGGCATTAAAAAAGTCATTCAATGGCATTTTCAGAATAAAGCATTGTCATTCAAAAACATTTTCATTCAAAAAATTAATGAAAACAGATGGTAAAGGGTAAGTATAATGTAAAACCCAACACAGAATTGAAATTGTGTATTCTGGGACAAGAAAATTTATTTAAAAAAATTGAACGTTTTAAGACTGGAACCACCGATTATGTGCTGTGGGACTGTCAACCTTCAAGCAGGATTCTATGTTTGAAGTGTTTGGACCAAAATAAAAACAAAAGAGGCAAGGCGAAAAGAAGAAGATAAAAAGGAAAAGCAATTCAAAAGCCAAATTCAAAATTTTAAAGGGAAATCTAGGAATTTTAATCGACATGCCAGAAAAAAGGTTTCGGCGCACGAACGGGAAAACCACTCGGCGTTTTTTGAAAACACCCCAAATCAGCGGTGATTACTGGGTTTTAAGATTAATCCGTTTTCACATTATTTTGCAAACGATTTTGGGCAAGAAAACGAGGAAAAAAGAGACCCACCAAAAATGCCAGCCCCTCGTCAAAAAACCCTGGTAAAACTTCTAAACAGCCCCCATTTTTTATCCAGGGACCAGAATTTCTTGGTTTTCCCCATTGAACTTCATTTTAAAAAAAAACAAATAAGAGAAAATAAAAGCCGAGTTTTTTCGGTTTTTTCCAGGAAGCAAAATTTTTTGGGAAACCACAACCTCATTTTTTTTCTACCAAATCATCAACAAAGAAACTGAAAATTACGATTTTCTCTTCTCTTGTCGGAAGATTATGCAGATTCCATGAAATAAAAATTTTTAAGGAAAAACAATTTTTTTAAAAACAAGAAAATATGGAAAAAGAAGACGACAAGAAAAAAGAAAAAAAACGACACTTCAAGCGTAGATTGTAAAAAAAATTTTTCAAATAAATAATTTTAATTGAAAAAAAATTATTTTTTGAAACTTTTTAATCATATGTATTGTCTTAAATATATTTTTATTTATATTATTTTTAAATATATATATATATATATATATATATATATATATATAATATATATATATATATAATATTTCCTTTCCCTCGAACTTTTGTTTTTGAGTTTATATTTTAAATACAACCCCCAAAATATTGATTTTAATATAAAAAAGGATTTATCAATTTTTACCCAGCTTTGATCGTTTTTTGGTTTTACCCGGTTCATCTTTAACATAAAAATTAATATTTTCAATTAGAAACAAAGATGTCAAGATGTGTTTGTTTTAAAGTAAAGAAAATTCAACATATATTGGGCAACTTTTATTTTTATTAATAAAAAGTAAAATTAATTTTTTTTAATCAAAATAGATTTTATTTTAAAAAATGGGTTAAAAAAATAATATGATTACTAATTGTCACAACTAGCCTCAATGGGGGAAATAAAGTTTTTTTTTTTGAAAAAGTTTAAATTTTTTTAAAATACTTGAGAAACCAAAAGTTTAAATTTTAATAAAGTTTGGTATCATAGCGATATAATATGTGTGCAATTTTCAATTTTTATCTGCCCCCTAACAGAGATATTTACAGTTGAAAAATTGAAAAATACAAATTTCCCTTTTTAAGATGTATTTTGGGGGGTTTTTTTTTTTCCAATGATAATTTAAAGAGCAATTACTTAAGAAAAAGCACAGAACCCAAATTTAAAGGTGAGATTTTTTCCCCTTTTTGAAATTTGAAAATCGAACTTGGTTCATTTTCGTTCCATTAGATTTGGTTGCAATTATTTCTAAAACACATGAAGGTAAAAAAAAAAACTTAGATTTGTAGATCAGAGTATATAAATCCAATGAATTTTACTAAAAGTAGAACTATCCAGAGCTGAGTAATTTAGATAAAAGAAATGTTAAAAACCCAAAAAATGGCGAGTCCTAAAAAAAAAAGGGCGTCCATTTGTAAACTAGATACAATAAAATAAATTAAAGATGTTTTTCAAAGACAAAACTAAGAACTTTATGTAAATAAAAAATTTTTTGAAGATGGTCAAGCGACAATTCATTCGGGACCACCCCACCATTCGGGACTGACCCCGTGTCAAAGTACTTTTTGTTTTTTTAAGCGTTTTTAAGTACAACTATATTGTAATATTTAGATCATCGAAAACTTTTCCTTTTAAATAAAAAAAAAGAACCCCAAATAGAATTTTAAAAAATATACGAAGATAAAAATAAAACGGCCCCCGGAACTTTTTTTATTAAATGAATGCCGGAAAAAAGGGGAAACATGACACAGACATTTGATATAGCACTTTTTGAAATCGTTTGAAAGACAATCATCAAAATCAAGGTTCGATTAATTTGAAAATTTTTAGTAATCGGCATTTGGGGAATGAAAAGAATATGTGGGGAATTGTTGGGAAGAAAGTAATTACAAATAGTGTTTTTAAATATTAAGAGAACGCCTAAAGGGGAACTTTTGAATTTGGCAGAATAAAAGACAAACATTATAAAAATTTTTTTAAAGTAGCCGATTTGAGAAGTCTAGAGGCGAGATAAAAATTTCAAAATTTTCATTTGAAAAATATACGAAAAAGAAAATATTGTTGTGAGTCATGAGAAGATAGAACGGTTTTTTGAAAATTTTTAAATTTAAAATAAGGGATTGAGGCAACGACGATCGGTAATTATCGAGAAATTTTTGGGACACGATGTAGAAGGGAAAACGCTGAAAATGATAAGAATAAAATTTTCTATGTGTTTGGGCAATAAGGGTGATCCGCATTTTTACCCGAAACCAGTAAGCTGGAACAATGCCCGTCAGTCAGAGAGGGATGGTTTTGCTGACGTAACGCAAGATCCGTGGAGGTTGCAAAAATTTTAATTATTTGCGAGTATTTTTTATTTATTTTTATTTTTTCGTCAAAAACAGTTAAAACTTCTTTCGGTATAGGGAAAAATGAGTAATAACTTAAAAATTTTTTTTATTTGCGGGGCGCGAAATGGTTTTAAAAAAGCGCACGTAAATTGATAAACAGTGGGGATATAAAGAGTTTTTTAAATCCGATGAAAACAAATTTGTGGGGCATTTTTGTTGTGTTTAAAGACGAATGCCAACGCTATTCTGGTTGAATTAAAAAGGGGAAAGAAGAAATTTTGAAAAAAAAATTGATCGGGCGAGGGTTTTTACATTGGGTGGAGTTTAAAGGGATAAGCCGAAACAGTCCAAAAATTGGGTGCAAGGTGAAACCTAGGGGATGAAGAAAGTTTCGCGCGAGGGATGTCCATGGAGATGACGGGGGAGCATAGCGGCATTTGGGAGGATGGGGGGGGAGTTGGCAGTGGCGAGAAAGTGACTTGCGCCACACCGCGGTGCCGAAAACCCAAAAGGGGAAGGCCAAGCTAAATTTTTTTTCTTAAAGGCTTCCGTAGAAGACCAAGTAGAAACTTCTATACAGTTCAGAATGCGCATTGGTATGAAAAAAAATTTTGAAGTTTTTCGGGTGAATGATTTTTTCCTTTAATTTTTTGTAAAGAATTTTTTTTTGTTGTATTGAAGGGTGTTTTGTTTTTTTTTTTTGTGTTATTGTCATTGTTTAAGAAAGGAAATAATCAGTTCAACAAAAAAGAAACGGGTAGAATAAAGACAGAACACAGTTGTGTTTATCAAAAAAACCCCTCAATGACGTGTTTGGGGTTTCTGGGAATTAGATGCCGACCCACGCGCGGCCGGAAAAGTGGGTTTTTACAGGCTACAAGCCCCCCCAAATTTTTAAAATTTGGGAGCTTGGGGTATTAAATTATATAACAGAGTGAGTAACCGATTTTGTTACAATTTTCATTTAAAAGAAAAATTAAAATAATTTATCCCAAAAAGAAAACAAACGTTAAATGGTTTTATCAACTTTTATATTAAGTAAAATAATTACTTTTGATAATGAATTTTTTATGAAAACAATACTAAAAAATAAAAATCAATTAAAGATCAAATTTTCCAATACTCAAATTCAATTTTAGTTTTTAGAATTATAATATTTGTATTTTAATTTTCCAGATTGGGGCTTAATAGGTCTTAATATTTTTGTAAATTATTTATGTAAAAAAGAAATTGCTTCTTTAAAAATTAATTATTATTTTTTATTTTCAATGCAGTGTATGCTCAGTGATATTTTTTTTCCCAATGTAAATATTTTTAAAATTTCCCCCTTTTGATGTCTTTCAAATTTAAGATGACTTATTTTTTGTGCCTACGTTCAAAATATTATTTCCAATCTTGCTTTTTATCAAAAAATTCATTTTGAAAACGAAACCCGAGGGGAAAAACCGAGGGGCAGAAAAAATGGTAAGTGGACACAATTTAGGTAGTGAGCATTCGCTCAATAACCTTACTTTTCTCATCCCTGCTACCTCCAGTTCTTTTTTAAAATAAATTTTCCCCCAGTTCTTTTTTTATTTTTAAATTTGACCTAACTTTTGTTTCCCACATGAATTATTTAATGATATACACTTTCCTTTTGGGTTTCCTACTGCACTCTTGGGGATGAAATATTTTTTAAAACCCCCCCCCCATCCATAAGTTCCACGCCATCTTTTCACTGACCGACTTCCGTTACATTTAAATTGACGTTTCGAATACCATCTTTAAAAATGTTCTCTATGAATCAATTTTTCAGCTTCTCACGCCTTTATTACTATTTTTACTAATTTAAAATTCATCCCAGTTTTTTCCACAACAAAACTGCGCCTTGACTTCACGTCCGACACCACCATGGAAAAACACCTTCTTTAAAACACAAAAACCCCCTTTCAACTGACTTCCGCCCAAAGGTTCCTAATTCCCTCCCTTTTCATTCCTCCCATATTATTTGTCCCGATGACCCATTAGTTGTCACTTTACACTTTTATTGTTCTTCTTTAATAATGGCCTGTTTTTCCCGTATTCTTTATATTTTATTACCATGAGTCCCAAATTTTTCACTGGTTCTGCCGGCCGTTTCTTATTCAGCCTCTTTTTTTTATATTTTTTGTCGCGTTCTACGGAAGTTCTTTCTTCCCCTTTTCCAAAACCTATTTACTTTTCGTAAGGGCCCAACATATCCCTTATAGAGACACCATCATCGTGGCGGGGGGCCGGGATCGGCGTTGCCGTTGCGCTGTTGCCCCCGTCCCACCGGCCACCCGGGAAAATGTGGTGGGGTAGTGCTTTAGTGACAGTGTGGTAAGAGGGTAAGGGGAAGGACAAGGAAGAGGAAGGAAAGATTGCGGTCCGTGACCCGTTTTTTAGATACTGCTCCAGCATTCGCCTGGTTTTACGGAGAAGCCGGACAAGTACTGATCAGCAGCCGAGGGAGAATTTCATTCAGACGCTGAAATTCCCCCAAAAAGGGGAAAAAACCTGCCCGTCGGGACCGGGAACCGGGCCCCCCTTTAGAGCTACTACAGAGCATCAGTAGATTTGAACATCGCTATCGGGCTTTTGGGGGCGATGAGACTTGCAAAACCAAAAAACCACCACTGCGGCCCGGGTGGATTTTTCGAAAACCCGGGTGCGTTTGGGGCCCCGAGCAGAAAGCGAGAAGGGTGAATGCCCGTTTTGGGGGTTTTCGCAACGTCAGTAGAGCGCTTCATTTGAAGACCCGGGGGTTTTCGGGTCGACATTTACTTTTATACTGCGTGGGAACTACGTAGTGAAAATTTTATGGACCGTACGTCTTTAACGTCCATCTGTCCCCCGACGTCCCTCCGTCCGATGTCCCGCCCGTCCTCCACGAGAAAATGCGTCAGCCCCGATCTCTGTCCGCTGTCTTCTGGGGTCGGTTTACGTTCCGCATATGACATGGATGGGAATTGTGAATTTAATTTTGATTTTATTCCCGAGGAAACTGCCCTACCAGCCACCTGCGCTTTTGGATCTCCGAGTTTGTATTCTTTGAGGCAGGCGCCCCGAGGGGGGAGCGGGGATTCCTGCCCCAGGGGGGCAGGTCCGGCCGGGGGACCGCTCGGGATCCCCGTTGCGGACGGGGAAAGGTTTTACGCAGAGTCCTGATGCAAAAAATCTGCCGGACTGCAAATCAACTATAACCCCTATCTACGCGCGAAATTTTTTTACTTACCAGTTGTGAAACAGAATTTGAGATTCGGTCGGGTGTTCCCAAAACGCTACGCTCGCCCGGGGTTTTACAGCGGGGGGTGAACCCCCCGAAATCGCAGGAGGTGATTTTCAAGACTGTGCTGCCAGATGAAGCTTTGTCCTTTCGCGTGAGTTTGGATTGACCTCGGTGCTTTCAAAACGCCAGCCCCCCCAGTTTGTTTCTGTCCTTCGAAAGAAGAAGAGGAAAATTGCATCGGAAAACGAAAGTTTGAACAAAGTTTGACTTTGTTGTCGGTTTTGGGAACGGTAAAAACAAATTCCTGTGTATATAAATAACTTCCCCTAATTCATCGTGTAGCCAGAATATTGTCGTCGGGCATTGATGGAAAACGATTTCAAAAAAACGTTTCTGGGTTTCCCTCTTTATCAACGCTAGCGCCTAAAATGTTCAAATTTTTCAAATTGATATTCCGTTGATCTGAAAGAATGAACGTCGATATCTCACGCTTTGGGGTTTAAACGGAATTTTTTATTTGAGGCTACTTTCGAAGCCTCAAAAATCTCGAAATTATTTAATTAATCTTTACATCGGGTAGTAAAAGGGCGCTAAGAGAATAGGTATTAATTTTTTGGGTTTTTTTGAAAATTGAAAAGTTCCAATTTTGGGGGTTTTTCCCCCGACTACAATATTAAGATGGATATTGTTTTCTTTAATCCATTCCTTAAAAAAAATGAATTAATATTCATCGGGCGAACTAGACCGTATGACCTGGGGTTAAGAAAAATCATCCAAACCCGGCCATACACTTAAGTTCATCCATAATACTTTGTTAATTTCTTCAACTCCGTCCCCTCTAGCATGGCCCCCGATCAAACAAGTACACCATTAAAGATTGGGTTTTTTATTTCCCGGGGGGCAAGGTGTAGGGCTTAGCCGAAGCATAGTGCATGTTTTTATCGTGATATACTTTTCTTCCTCCGCTGGATGGCGAAAACCGGCACCGACCTCGTGGGGGGGGTTTTCCCCAACTAGATTTTCCACCGCGGCGCCGCCAGCTGGGAGCTCTAAACCCCCCGACCGGGCTCCAGAAAATGTATAGAATTGCATGTTTGAGGGTGTGTGAATGGGAGGGATAAGAAAGGAAGAGGAAGGCCGGGGCCCGGTTTGGGTACTGCTCCGGCATTCGCCTGGTGTAGATCGGATAAACCACGGAAAACTACCGATCAGAACTGCTGGCCGCTAGAATTCTCCTCCAGACTGAATTCGACCTAGCTGAAAAGCTAGTGTCGAAAATGCTGCAGCCGTCAGGACTGGATGCTAGAACCTCCCGGTCCGAGGCGCTGCAGCGACATTAGTTGATGCACTGAGCTACCGCTTCCGGTACCATTGGCAAGAAAAATCACTACAAAGTTCCACATATCGCGTGGCCCACCCATTTACGATGGCTAGTTGTCTGAAATCCTCAAGATTTTAACAATCTCTTCTTTTTATCCGTTCATTTTACATCCAACGAACGATTGCGGCAACTTAGTTGATTGATTTTTTCGTGTTTCCGGGCACGTCAACTGCTTCGGTCATTAGTCCCGTTAGTGTAGTGCATGTTTTTCCTTGGGAGATAGCGGTGATCTTCCCCCGCTGGATGGCGAGATCCGGCACCGACCTACGTCGAGCTAGTGGGGTTTCCCTAACCAGGACTCTCCCACCAGCGGGCCTCCCAGCCGGGACAAGCTCTAAGCTCCGACCGGTCTCCCGGAATATGTATGTGGTAATGTTGTGGTCATGTGGTACATGGTAATTGTGTGTAAGGGGAGAGGAAAGGACAAGAAGGAGGAAGGACAGATCGCGCGCGGTCCGTGGCCCGTTTGTTAGGGTACTGCTCCGGCATTCGCCTGGTGTTGATCGGAGAAACCACGGAAAACTACCGATCAGAGCAGCCGGCCGCTAGAATTCTCCTCCAGACAGCGACTGAAGGGCAACTTAATAACAAACAAATCCTCCTGGGTGTAGTTATCGTGGTGATGGCTCGGTGTCTTCCTCCTTCGCGATGTCAACCTCGAAAATAGCGGTGGCGGCCACTCGTGTCGGGGGAAGCACACGCGACCCGGCGCGCTGCCAAGGCCCGAACTCCGTTTCTGACACCGGCCGCCTTCGGCATGCGGCTCGCACACCATGACTGCTCGTATCCTCCGCTCACCTCCGTCCACAGTGAATTTATAATATAGTAGTCTTTATTTGGCTCGTGGTAGAATGCTTTCTTCCGGAACATTAGGCAGCAGGATCGGATTCGATGAAAGACACATTGCTTTTCTGTCATTTTTTTTGTCAAATTAACTTATTAGAGTACTCTCGCCTTTTCCTAATTAAATTATTATTTTGATTTTAAATCATGGCAGCTCTGAAAAGAGGTATTTAACTTTCTACGAAACATTTTCATCTTTTATTTTACTACATGGTGTATTTTTATTTTTGTAGTATCCAATCAATGACAAGAATTCTTAAAATGATTTTTATTCAAGTCCAGGCACAATTGCTGAAGTGCCCAATCACAAGAAGAATGTACCAAAAGCGAAGCCGTGTTGTTGTAGTCCAGAAGAAGTCCCGAAATAAGCCAAGCCGTCGAATATCCACTTGACTGCTCCACGCAGTAGCACAGGTCGTCGTCGTAGTTGCTCTCCACACTTCTCTCGCCAATTCACTCACCAGGATACAATCGCTAACACTGCCGCTCGCTATCTGCCCTGGCGTCGTGTCGGGGCCCTCTTATAGTCCGCTAGGGCTATTGACCCGCACTAGCTGCGTAGTATGGGCGGTGGCGAGTCCCCGCTTGCTCGGGCGTGACGGCGTGCGCGGGCAGGCCAGGCCAGCATTCAATGAATATCTTTACATGTATTGGTAGTAGAAACCATTCAGTATTTATTTTTAATACTTTACAAATCAGGGAGCATGCACGTATTGCAAGGGAAATACTAAGAGAAGTTTATTTTCTACAGGCAGGAAGCTTACAAGAAATGTTTTAAATAAAATTTAACCTGAAAAAACAACATTTAACAACCTGCAAATATTCACAAACTCTTGAGACTTCAAGATACATCAGGTGCACTAAATCCACCATATCCTTTTCCCACTATGTAAATAGATTTCAGTTTCTTAAATTCGCACTAACCTATTCCACGTACTTCAAATCCTATTTACGACTCAACGCCAATGCGGTCGCCTTTGGAATCCACAACTCCTATTTGCTACTTCAGAATTCTGAGAGAACGCTTAAACAAATTACCATCAGCAACACGTGAACTCATAGCATCTCAGAAATAAAAAACCAAACAAACTGGCTCACGGGTTTCCACAGCGCAGCAGATCCTCCTTGGAGTTCGAAACGAGAACCTCTCGCAAATTAGACAGCAAACATTTGCGCCGGTTCCTGCGTAGTGGGCGGGGCAGCGAAGGGCGGGGCGGGGCGAGGAGAGACGGGGCAGGAGCGGGATGGGGCGCTGGGCGGAGGGGTTGGGCAGGGCGGGGTTGAGGGCAGGGCGAGGGGTGGGGTGGGGCGAGAAGAGGGGGTGAAGCCAGAATAGGGGCAGGGCAGGGGGGGGGAGGGGGCGTTAACGGGGCGGAGGCGCGGAGGCCTGGGCGGGGCGAGGCGGGGCGAGGCTGGATGACGTTGCGCGCGCGCCATTGTTTCCGAGGGTCTCTACGTGTCCATCTGGCGAATTCTTCGCGAGCGCGCCCTGGGCTGCAGCAGCCGCAGCAGCATTCCTACCGTTAACGAGTCGACGAAGAAAGGACGGCGCCGGAGCTGCGGTGGTTGGGCGGGTGGGGTGGAGTCGCGGGGGATGGGGCAGGGCGGGCTGAATTGAAGAGGGTACGCGCACGGTGGAGTTGGCCCCGAAGGGCGTTGATGCTCGGAAATCGAGAGCGCCGGGAGATGAGCGCGAGTGCGGGCGGAGAGTGGGTTGGCAGGGAGTAGACGGCGAACGAGGGTTGGGAGGGTTAGGACAGGGAGGGGCATGCGTAATGTGAGTCGACCCTAAGGAAACGGTGGGATAAAACAACTGGATGAACACAGCGTACTGAAATGAATAGCGCGTATTTTAGAGATTTCGATTGATTGATTTTTTCGTGTTTCCTGGCATCAGCTCTCATTAGACCCGTTAATTAATTGCATGCACTTTTCATCAGGGAGATGGCGGTGATCTTCGCCCGCTGGATGGCGAGATCCGGCGCCGATCTACCGTCGGCTAGTAGGGTTTCCTAACCAGGACTCTCCCACCAGCGGGGCACCGCCCAGCCAGGACAAGCTCTAAGCTCCCGACCGGTCTCCCGAAATATGTGGTAGTGTAGTGCATGTTAGTGTAAGTGTGTGTGTAAGGGGAGAGAATAGGACAAGGAAGAGGAAGGAAAGATCGCGCGCGGTCCGTGGCCCGTTTGGTAGGGTACTGCTCCAGCTTTCGCCTCGTGTTGATCGGAGAAACCACGGAAAACTACCGATCAGAACAGCCGGTCGCTAGAATTCTCCTCCGAACGGCGACTGAATTCGACCTAGCTGAAAAGCTAGTGTCGAAAATCCTGCCGCCATCAGGACTCGAACCTAGGACCTCCCGGTCAGAGGCTCTGTAGTGATTAGAGAATTGAAATGAGTGAAGGCGTTGTCATTGTCAACAATAATATTTATTTATTTGAAATAAATACTATTGTTGACAATGACAACGCCTTCAATCATTTCAATTATGTAAATGTCAACTACTACTCACCACTGAATCAATATAGTGATTAAAGATTTGGAGAAAGTAGAATTGGGTTAAGCGAATTGGGATAGAAAGATGCAGTGGTATCGTGTGGGTTGTTATGGGAGATATGAATGATGATTGACGAGAATGGATTAAGACGAGCCTACAATTTGTATTCTAAGAGCTGGAACGGTGGATTAGAATCGGTGAGTTCGTCCCTTGATAAATCCGATAGGAAAGAACGATGAAGGAGGAACGGATGTGATGTTGATCAAGTGGGATGAATTATGAGGGCGATGTGTTGTTGAGTGGTTTGGCAATCTAGTGGATAGGTGGTAGTGATAAGTGGGTGAGTGAATGAGTGTAAGGTGGATGGGTGAAATGGTGGTTTGAAGGGTGGACGGGCCGCTGTGTAGAGTCGTTCGACGGGGTGGAGTGGCGTGGGCAGAGAAGGCGAGTTGGGTTGGGCGGTGGGTTGGGGAGGACGGAACTCAGTCGGGGGCGGGGGGCTTGTGCGGGAAGCGGAGACTCGTTCGAAGCCGCCAGCGTTTTCTATATACGTATTTACTCGCCGTAATGAGATCGCGCGGACGTAGGTGGCAGTGCTACCGGGCCGTGGGACCCAATTAGTGGGAAGGCGCGGGCAGACTGTATCGTCGGACGGCGGCGGTGGAAGCGCAAGGTAAGGGAGGAAAGGGTCAGGGCAGGGATTGGGGGAAGCAGGCAGGGAGTGAGGGTGTCACTAGAGTGGAGGAAGGACTATTGTGGACACCAGGCTGATTTTCAGAACCTCACTGAAGAGAGACAGCTGCCTTCTAGATCGTTCCTAGGAACGTCCTGTAGCTGAGATGATGAGCTTTTTAGAGACGTGCCCTCGATCTCACGAAAATATACTGAAGCTTGGAAAGAAATGTTAGGTGATAAAATGAGACCCAGCAAAGAAGTTCTACCTCGTTCACGAGTAGTCTATTATTTCTGGAGGAAGAAAATGTACACGAATCAATTGGGTTGAATGTATCATGAGGAATCTCAAAGAAAGGAAGATAGCAAACATGTGATGATCAAAATATTCGTAATTATACTGATGAAATTCTATGAGAAATGTCTCAATGCATCTCCAATTAAATGTACACATGCATATGCATAGTGGCGACCTAAATAACAAGCAAGAGGTACGTGGTTGCTGATGTCCTATATTGCCCGTATTACTGATGATTTTGGTAAATGTAAGCGAATTAACTGCATTTGAAGAAGAGAGAGTGAGGGGGAGGGAGAGAAGAAGAGAGAGGGAGAAACGCGAGGGTAATAATAATGCACCCACAAACACACGGCAAAAAGGATGTGGAAGGGGTGTGGCGTTCCGGTTACATGCTCTGCCCCAATTAGGGGCGCCGACGGGAAACAAAGCACCAAAGATACTGTAGCCGTTGCTGCAGGGGACTGCAACAGAACGGAGAATTACTCTCCAACTCTCTTTCTGCACTGCGAGACCAGGGTGGATCATTGCTTATTTTCTTCACTGAAGTCGAGCAAATGTTGAAGCAGGGGTCCAAGATATATCTACCTTACTTTTTATTTCTTTCCAAACCATGTTTTATTTATTGCGGTATGTAATTTTATGTTGGTACTATGATTAAGACGAGAAATTACAAAAGGGAAAAAATAGACGCATTAAAATAATGACGATGAAAATATTGTTCATTCTACTGTAATATACCCAATTTACAATATTTTTTACATTTTTTTATTATGATCAGGTGTGTGCACACTAAATACTTCAAAAGTAAGTAAGATAATCATTTGTTACCACCATTTTTTGAAACGTTCTTATGAAAGTGTTTTTTACTTGCATAAAATTAATTTTGAAACAAGGTAATTTAAGATTTAAATATCATCAATTTTGAATGTGATTTTTGTAATAAATAAATAGCATAATATATAATTGCAGAAAACCGAAAGCTTTATTCCACTTGGCACTCCAACCCTTCTGCTTCAATTGCCTAAAACAATAAGTTTCATTTAAGTGTTCAATATATCAAGCAATATCTGTGTAAACATGTGACCGACTTACAAGTCTCCCCCGAAGATAGAAAAATATAACTATGTCATTTATAGATCGATGAATAGAAAAATACATTTTTCAGAAGAATCTTTGTCAGGAAGGTATCGTTGCCAGATGGGGCCAGAACTTTAAAGACATGTTATGAATAGCTAGCAACAGAGGATAGACTCGACTTATTAAAACATAACGGCGATAAGGTGAAAAAAATAAGACACCATATCGCCCGTCGACTGCGAAAGCAGCTTGCAGGAACGCTGAGAGAATATTTGTAGGAGGTATTTTGGGCGTCTCGAATGAAAACAGGAATTGAGTTTGACATGTGGAGAGCGATATCTCCCGGACGCGGGCGTACGAGCAGGATTCCGCCTCGAAATCTCGTGAACGGAGGGAATCTGCAACATAAACGTGTTATTGGCAAAGTGATGAAGCTCAAAGTGCTCGCCCATGTCTTTGGCGGGTCTACGCTGTGCTCCGAGGGCGACCCGACCGCCCAAAGCGACGACGAAGGTGAGAGGCGGCAGAAAATAAGAGACAGAAATGAAACGGGAGGCGTGCGGGGAGAGATTGGGTGTAGGATGTAAGAGAAAGCGACGCGAGCTCAGAAAGAAAGAGCAGCGGCAGCACCTCGACTGTCAGGTGTCGGCGTCGAGCCAGGCATCTTGCAAAAGGCAATGAAAACTGGAGAACGCACACATAAGCCTTACATTCCCTTAGAGAACTTCGCGAACGTAAAAGGTTTATGAGGAAAGGCGGAGTCGTGTTTCCATGAGGATGGGCGTCACACATCAAAGATCTCGACAGATTGAGACGGGAAAATAAAAATGCCAACATCTTGTCATCACATAAAATAGGATTTAAGTATTCCTTTCAAAGGCACTTGACTTTCCATCCCCTTTCCGTGTTGGATCCTCCTACATGTTTGTTTTCCTTTTTCGGATGCCGCGCCACTTCTCAACAGCATTTACGCCGCGTCTTGAAAAATTAATAAGCTTCCCCAGTAAAATAAATTCGCTGTTTTTGATCAAGGCCGCGTTGTGTCCGGGGGCGTTCGGAGGGCAGTAGCCATAACGGCCGGATAAAAACGATTCTGCCAGTTTGGAGCCACAAAAGACTCATAGGCAATTTACGACGGGGAGACGGGGGGAGGGTCAGCGAAGAAGCTAGTGGGTCCCTAGGGAGGTTGGGGGTAGGGGGAGGGAGGGACGGGCTTGCGAAGGGCATTAGCGGTGGCGCTGAGGCCAGCAACGGCGGAGCCTCGGGCGGCGAGTGATGGATCCGTCTCGGTGACCTCGCCGCCCCTCTTACCATAAGGAGAGGCCGTTCGCCGTCCACAGCGACGTTCACCTCACTGCAGTTTTAGCGCTGTACCATTCCGCTGACTCTTGTAGCACGAACAGGCTGTTTCGAAGTTGTCGCTGTGAATCAAGCGCATACTTCTTTTAAACTACTCTACTCATTGTTTTCTTCTTCCTATTTTGCTTTCAGCACATTCCGTAATTCTGTATTCTCCTTTATACTTTTCTTTTATTACTCGAAACTCAACCTTCTGTACCGACTTTGCACATATTTTTGTTAGAATTTTTAACAATGAATTTGGATTTTTACTGATACATAGACATCCTTGGACAGAAACGGATTTTACAAAATGAGTTCGTAATGCAGACAGGTGTTCAAAAGGAAACGGTGGCTACTATCATCAATCGATTCTAGGAAATGGTGTTCAATGCATAGATATATATAAATTAAAATGTTATGTTCATATATTACTACTTAGAAACGAGTTCCTCAGACTCGACACTAAACATTAATAAATAAACACACTCATAGGTTTGTTGTACAGTATAATTTCTTGAGGCGCTCCGCAGTACAACAGTCATATACAAACTAGGTACTTTGCGATACACAACGAATGAAAGGTTTGCTTAGGATATTTTTATTTTCATATACCGCAAATTCAATAATCTTGTTTACTTTCACTGTATTACGATTGGCAAAGAGGTTCCAAATAAATGTTAGTAATGTGGTCAACTTTACTATATGCTAAAATACTGAAATACTAAAATAAACTGTTCGTTTGAATTCGGTGTTTAATTCACCAGTTTTCTATAAGATATGGATTTTCCACCAAAATACATTCAACTTCACAACATATATTTTTATCCTCTTTATTCATCACCAACTCAACTTCCCCGCGTTGCCGGGGTATTTATCATAATAAATGGAAGCAGAGTGAATTTTTACTTCTCCTCCCTATACAATAGTGTATAGAGAATGAGTATTGGAATAATTTAACAATAGGGCCTCGAACTTTTGGTCGTAAAATCAGTGTTTAATCCAATTTGTAGCCGAAAATCGGCATGACTGTATGGAGGGCTGGTTGGGTGGGTGGATATAAATCGCGCAACTTGGTGTCAGACTAGAAGCTCTTGAGCTTAAACTTAGTAAGTACGCCAGGAGAAAGATCTCGTTGTGTGGTTTCGTATATTGAGTTGTTTTAATTTAGAGGAACTTTAAATGAAACCCTCATAGATTTTTAAACGTTTTCTAGAAAACTTTCTTCGATTTTTTCTTTAAATTTTTACCAGGAATAGAGGAAAACAGATTTATAAATATGGTATAACATTGTTTTTATTAAAATCTCTGATACTTTAAAAGTTCAAAAAGTTCACATTTATTCTCTACCAGGTCCTACTCTAATATTAAAGCGACATCTTTTTTCATCTCTCAATTATAGATATTACAAGATGTCATGCATGTCAGTTTTAAATGAGTATTTGTTGAATAATAAGAGGAAGAAAAGATTTCACATGTCGCAACTTCCTTCTAGTTTTTCTGGCTACCTACTCTGGTTAATTTTCAATATTTTTCCTGGAAACTTAAAAAAGGATGTAATAATACGGCACATATTTTTAATAGACAATTTTACATTGAAAAGAATGTAATTTAAAATGTTAATATTTGAGTTCTCAAAATTGCAGTGTAATACTTGCTGAACGTGAAATAACACTTTTACAGGCACAAATAAACTTGAATATATTATTTCAAAATGCAGGTATTCCCCTAAAACCTTTTATCTTACTTGACATTGTAATTTGACTTAAATGCTGACTTCATAAGACCTAATTCCTTTAACACCTCCAGATGCAGAAAATCCGTGCAAAAGTGTTTAATAGACAAATAAATGTCTAAATATTGTGTCGTTACCACACATTCTGCTCACATAGGTAACTTAATTCTTATCGCATCTTCAGAATAGTTATGAAAAAGGTGTATTGAAATACAAGTAAAGCTGTACAAGACAGAATGTAGTTTCGTTAGTTCGAAAACGAAAGTTCAAGAATTAAACATTTAATACTCTTAAAGTTGACAGAAATTTCCAACTCTTTAATAATTAATAAGAACTTCTTTGCTGAATTTTCTTAAGACATCAGAAATTAGGATTATTAGCTGAAACTGAAGACGCTTTACTTTCAAGATAATAAACACGCGGCTCAGATACTGAGTAATGCGGTACAGAATACCTTGTTGTAGCGGGCTATCCGGAAGCAAACTGACATGTCTCATCCTGTGTTCACTTTTAGCGACAGTCAGTACATCCAACAGAAAAATTGGGCCAGGCCTTCCACCTCGCACTCTTTCGCCCGAGTCTTTGCACTTCCTCCACCCCTCCCCCTCCCTTACCCTTGCGCCACGCGCCAGGCGCTCAGAAAGCAAGACATATGGCCGTCGCGACACGGCGCATGCGCCGCACTCAACTTTTCCAATCTTACACGATTCGGAAACGGAGCCCTCGGCCGCGCGACAGAAACAAACCGCGGACCCCTGCGCGCATCCTTGGAGGAATTGCGGTTGCCATTCGGGCAAAGGAGATCCCTCGAGATGGCGAGAGGTTCCTTGGAAAGCACTTAACGCTCAGGTTATCCGACGTGCTTGGAAACTGGAACTTGCTATTTATCGACAAAACATTGTTTACTTAAATAATTTATGATAGGCTGAGGTGGTTCAGAGCATCAAGTGATATAACTTCAGTGCCTCTAACAGAGAGATCCTACGGTTCGAGTCCCGATCCGATGATGGCAGGAATTTCGACACTAGCTAGATAGCTAGGTCGAATTCGCCGTTATTTGCAGACGGATTCTAGTGGACGGCTGCTCTGATCGGTAGTTTGCCGGGGTTTCTTCAATACATAACGGGAAATTATCAATCAATTTAATATTTTATGCAAACAGTAGCAAAGTCATTTTCACAAATCTAATACAATGTTGTGTATTATAATATATGTAATCAGGCGTTCTATGCCCGTTTCTCTGAAAATATTGCATTGATACATGAAATTAAGCAAAAACTGTAAAAGTCAGCCAGAAATATCATCGTATCCTCCCATTGTTGAGTGATTCGGTCTTCATGTATTTACTTGTTAATCTAGGATAGGAATTTACTTTTGTTGGTTGACTGACATTTGATTACTTTCTGTGAACTGTAAGTTGGGTAAAAAATATGAAATCAAGAGGTAGATTTTCTTTGAATTAAAATTTACAACTGCCCAGCATATATTATTAACTCACATAATATTCCGGTTCACGATTGTAACCAGATGCTCTGTTTCTGAATGTTCACTAAAAGAGAAAATGTAAAACCGGAAGTAATGTTACAATTGCAAAAAATCCTGTTTGGGTTCTCATCAATCACACACACAATAACTTGTATTGGAACCGATTACATGTGGCTGACGGGTCCATCCAAAGGTTAGGACCTGATATCTTAGACTTTTAAAGTTAATAATATGTCACCTATAACTCATTACGATATGTGCATATTGAAAATATTGAAATCCTACTACAGTTTTGTCATCATTAAAGAGAAAGCAACTTAGAAATATCGATAAATATACTCTAAATTTTTCTCATTGAAATTAAGAAACACAAAATCTTCATTCCACCTAAACTCAAATCTAGCGAGTAAACCCATTATAACTACGCGGTAATCTCTTCTAATTTAGTTGGAGAATAGAGACCACTCCGCTTGCGAGCCAGACAAATTAATTGTGCAAAGCTGCAATACCAAGAACTCGCTTCAGTCGAGCGCTGTCGCGAAATCTCCGAACCAGGTGTATCACGTATTCCCCACCGGCGACCAGCGACCACGGAATCTGCGCGCGTCCGGGAGGTTCAGGAATGTCTCTCGCGCGAGCGTGCGCCTGCAGTTCGCGGAAAGGGGGCGCCGAGCTCTCCATTACCGCAGCGCCCAGGGCTCCTGGGACGTAAATCAAGGCCTCGCGCCGCGCCCGGACCCGGGCCTGCGCACGCTAAATACGTACTACATGTTTATTTGCGGCGCCCGCAGCCAATATCTCGCGCAAAGGAGAGGACGAGGAGGAGGGGGTGGTGGCGAACGAGATCTTCCGAGAAGTGGGAGTACCGTGGAGAAATCTGGAATATACAGTGGTGTGGAGAGCGGAAGCGAAGGAAGATTTCGGAAAGGTGGGTGTAAGGATGACACATGGTATACGGGAATAGAAGTGTTTTAATTGATGCAATGTAGTCGTTTGTGTGTTCATCGCTAAGTGGGGGGAGAGGGGAGTTAAGGAATGAAAGTGAAGAGAGTGGTTGTAGGAGAGAAGGGAAAATTGACAAGTTCGAGTAGGTATTTGGAGAAAAAAGTGAAATAGTGGGAAAAAGATGGCCTACAGATGGTGTGGGGTCCACTTGTGAGGAAGTCAGGTAGCGAGGCTTCGCTACAGAAGTTAGCGTTTCTTGGTTGTTTAGGAAGCCCTGCGACCTTCATTACACACATTTCGGTCAATATTCTACTTTCGTTTCAGGATTCACAGTAGACAGTCTATTTGTCCCGAAGATTACGGTTGTATGGCTAAAAAGTTGTTAAAACTACTAGAAACATCGCAAATTCCGTAGTTGTTTGTGTAAAAAGAAAAGCAATCAGTTCATTGTTTTTCTGCACTAAATAATACAGGCCACAGTGTTCTAGTAGTTTAACAGCTTTTATGCAACAAAGCAATCTTTCGGGACAAATGAACTGTCTGCACAAATCTGAAACAGTAAGTGACCGAGGAAAGTGTTGTATGAGGCTAGGGTAACAACCAGAAAACAACTTCTGCAAGTGGACTTACACCATCTGTACTATTTCACTTTTTCTCGAGCAATCGGTGGCTCACTCTCTTCACTTTCGTCATATCCCCTCTCCCCAACAACGATGAACACACAAACATTTACATTGCATCAGTCGCTGCTGTTCCGTGACGTATCGCCACGCCCGCACTCGAGGTCTTCGCTAAACTCCGCTCTCACACCGCGCTATGTTCCAGATTTCTCCGCGACCTCCCACCTCGAGAAGATTACCACCCTCACCGTCTCTCCCTTTGCGCGGACCGCGCGGCGAAACATGTGGTACGTGACCCAGCGATGCAGGCCGGGTCGCTGACATGGGCCGCGATCGGGGCGCCCTGAGCGCTACGGCCAATGGAGAAGCTCGGCCTCACCGGGCGAGCACGCTCGCGCGGGCGTATTCTGAGCCTCCGGACGCGCGCAATTCCGTGGTCGCATTGAAAGCGCGTGATGCACCTGGTTTCGGAAGATTTCGCGACGCTTTCGACTGGCGGTTCTTTAAATGTTGCAGCTTTGCACAATTGTTTGTCTGAAACGCAAGCAGTGATCTCATTGCTCAACTAGAGTAGAAGAAGATGCTCTAGTTATGTGGGTTTTGCTCGCTGAATTGATTTAGGTGAATGGTACAATGTTTCTTAATTTCAATGAGGAAGAATTTAGAGTAGCATTTGTCGATATTTCTAAGTTGCTATATTTGTGATGACAAGAGCATAGTAGGACATGTTTGTATGCATATCGTAATGTAGATGACATATTATTAACCCAAAGAGTCTAAGATGTCAGGTCCTCTTTTGGATGGACCCGTCGGCATACATGTAATCATTCCTTCTGAGGTGTGTGTGTGTGATGGAGGCAAGCAGAATTTTTACAATTGTAACATTACTTCCGGTTTTATTTTCTCTTTAGTGACATTCAGAAAACGAAACATCTGGATTACAATCGTGTTCGAATATTATGTGAGTTAATAATATATGCTGAGCGATTGTAGAATACAATTCAAAGAAATGCTGCATAACGATTTCATATTTTTGCAACTTGATTCACGAAAGTAATCAAATGTCAGTCGGCCAACAAAAGTAAATTCCTCCTAGGTGAAGTAAATACATGAAGACCGAATCACTTTCAGCAATGGGAGGATACGATGCAACACGTGTCAATGCAATATTTTCAGGCTGGTGCAAATGCCTGAGCCGCTTATGTTATAATACGCAACATTGTGGAGCTGTGAAAATGACACTTTGCTACTGTTGCATAAGCGCGATTGATAATTTCCGTTGTATATTGAGAAACGACACCGATCGAAACAGCCGTCCACTGAAGTCCGTCTTACTAACGGCGAATTCGACTGGCTATCTGGCAGTGTCGAGAATCATCGAGACTCGAACCATGGACATCTCTGAAGGCACTATTATATCATGATATCAGCCTATCATAAGTATTTAAGAAGCAAATGTTTTAATCGATAAATAACAGTTCAGTTTCAAGCTTGCATCGAATAACCTGAGGCGTTAGCTCGCCGAGGTGCCCGAATAACAACCGCAATTCCTCAAGGGTGCGCGCGAGGTCCGCAGATTTGTCGGCCGAGAACTCCGTTTCCGAATCGTGTAAGATTGGAAAGTTGAGTGCGGCCCATGCGCCGTGTCGCGACGGCCATATGTCTTGCTCCCTGAGCGCCCGCGCGTGGCGCGCAAGGGTAAGGGAGGGGGAGGGGTGGAGGAAGCGGCAAAGACTCAAAATTTGAAAAAAAATTTTCTACATTTAACGTATTCATTTCAAATTCCCGACGTAAAGTAAAAGGGAGAAAATATTTGATATACAAAATTTTGTTGTTGCAACTGATTCAGAATGAAGTTTGTGCGAAAGAAACAGTTCCCGTCGTAAATGCGGAAAAGATGTATCCTGCCAAGGTCGCAGTCCTCCGTGATTACAGGGCCCCTCTTGCGCCTATTGCCCAAGTTTGGAGATCACGCTCTGCCTTCCCTTCCACCTTCTCCTCCTTTCTTCCTGTTTGTTCCCCAATTCCGAAGGGATTCTCGTTCTTAACCTTGTCCAGCCCCGCCACGTCCATCCCGCTTTTCCTCACCCCATTCCGTCCTCCTAACGGCCCCACGCTGCCTCTGCCTCCTTCCCTCTCGCTATGACTTCCCCTTCCCCACCTCCTTCTGCTAGACCCCAATTTCCTAACAAATAGCGTTTCGTTTCATTTGCTTGCTTTGGCCCCCTTTTTACCCTTTTTTCCCCAAGTCTTCTCATATCTCTTTAGAGAGGGCTAGCCTCGCTAATTAAGATTTTGAAACTGAATAAGAAAAAGAAAGCGTTACTGGGAGACTGAGACAGTGGATGGAGAGCAAAATAATGAAAGATCTTGAAGGGAAAATGGAAATGAAGCCCAGAGGAAGTCTTTTTATATTCAGGGAATAACTTTGTGTTTAAGTTGGCGCTCCCAATATTTTTCCCTTCTTTCCCCAGTTCTCTTGTAGATTTTCTTGAAGCTCGCTGTAGAAAGCTGCCCCAGGCGGGCGGACTCTTAGATATCATCCCAGTAAAGTCAACATTTAACAGAGTTAATTTGTTCATTGCAGCATATGCCTGTTAGTTGATTTGCGTAAAAGGAGACATTTGAGATTGACTTCGTTCATAGGAATTATTAATTAGTACTTCAATAAAATAACAAAATTTTTTTTTTTTCGTAATCAAAAAGTACTTGACATTCTTTCTAAATTATATTTTAATAATAATTTTAATGGTGAAATAATTAATAAATAGTTTGATAAATGTATTTTAGATGTTTCGGTTTTTAAAACCAGAGCTTGTTGTCAGCGCTTAAACAATTTTTTCAGTATCTAATCGATCCTTGGAAATTAAATGAAATACCGCCGTTCATAATCAACATTTTAGATGTTTTGTTTATTACTATTTACTTTTAACTTTATTACTATTTAATTTAATATTATAACTGTAGGGGAATAAATTCCCTTTCAGAAATTCTCAGTAAGGTTTAGTTCTGTCCAGGAAAAATCGTATTTTGGAGATAGTATAATTTCAACTTGTAATGTAAGTATCCTTGCTTTTTTCGGTTGTAAGCACTGAAATATAGACAACACTTCAACGCAACAGTAATTGTTCATTTTCGAGCATTAAGGCTGTTTTGAAAACTGATTACTGCATTTACATTCCATTTCAAATTGTGTGATAATTCATCATCCGTCGAATTACTGAGTCAGTTTCTCCCGTCCGCCTGGCAACTGGAAGGCGCCTCGCGCAACGCCGCCCCCCGCGCAACTGCCCGCCAGAGCACTCCAGATGCGGTGCATGGCGATGCAGTTGGGAAGAGCCGCATGCCTGCTGCAACGCTGCGTTGCAGTCCGCGGTCTGGCGAGGCCCACTTCAGCCTTTTGTCTCTTCTGCCGTTCTCCGTCATTTCCCCCTCTAAGGAAACCCTACAATGGGGGAGATGCCAGATGAGGGGAAGATGTGAAAATAAAACCCTGATTGTTAAAAAAATTAAAAACCCAACTATAGAAAAGCCGAAAAGTTTCCCCATGTTTTAAAAGAATACTTTTTTCTCCATGTACCATCATGATGTTTGGGTTCACAATATTCTTAACCCCCCCTTTTTTTCCCTGTTGAAAGTATTTTATTCTCCTGCGATGTCGAAATATTTTTCCCTTTAACGCAAATTTCTTTGCCCCCTGGCCCATATTAAAATAAAAAAAAGGCACTTTTGTTATGTCACTACTTTCTTCGTCTAAAAAAAAAACAAAAATTTCTAAATTTTTTTAATGAAATAACAGTCCCCTCAAAAGCCATTATTGGTGACATTTTTTTCCCATTGTCATACTCCACTGTTTTCCCAAACATGTTTATGTCCTTGCTTTGAGTTTTTAATGGAAAAAAATCAATTAAATTTTAAGATTTTAAAAGTCCTCACGACATTAAAACTTTTATTACGAAATTTGGGTGTTTTATAGAAAATGTTGATAAACCCTTCAACACAATTGATTTAAAGTGGGTTTTTATTTCCCTTTTTTGTTTAAAAAGATTTTATAATATCCCCCTTTTTACCCAAAAAATTTTCTATAAAATATTGGGTCTATATTCCTTTTCTAATAGTTTTTTTCTATGAATAGATCCTCATTTCATAAATATTTTTCGTTCAGTTGTATTGACTAAATATTTTAGTGTTCAATGTGTAGTATAAACTTTAGTATTTTCAATCTATTTTGCGAAAATAGTTTGTTTTGGTTTAAATCATCCTTAAAAAAAACTCTCAAATTTTTTATCATAAAATATTTAAAATTTCCCCCTATAATGGTTGTTAATTTCTGCATTAGGAAACAAATGCGCATTATAACCTAGGATCCTTATTTCTGGTACGTTTCACTGTCATGAAGGGAATGTTTTTTTTAAAAAAAAAAATAATATATATATATTATATATATATATATATATCCTAACGATCCCTTTTATTTTCATTCTGGGGAAAGAAACCCGATCCTGGTGGTTCCCGCGTAAATCAACCCCCTAGACAGGGTGGGGGCCACCACTGCCCCCCCTGCCACCGCCCCCTGCGCGTCGGGCGGACCCCCGGGGACTTGTCCCCAAACACGGGGAAGGTTGGCACTAAAAAGGGCTCCTTTTGGGCCCTCTGACGATGTGATTGGCCAGTTGCCAAAAATGAAAAAAAAGAGAAAGGAGGGAAAGGGGATGTTCCCCTTTTTCTACACAGAGTTTCCCCATTTTTCACCCCGCTTCTACTTCCGCTCGTTCCTTTCCCTTTCCCCCCCTCCCCGCCCTCCCCCCCATTCCCCCACTGGGCCCTTTCTCCCCCCTTGCGGCCCGGCCAGGGCGTTCTGGAGAAAAGCCCCCGTTCAGACAAGGCATGCTCCCTTGTTATAAACGACACTCCCCTTAAATTAAAATGGCTTTCTAAGACATGTATTTCCAAAGGGTATTGGTCTTTCAAGTGCACTGAATGCAGAGAAAGCTTTGGAATAGCCAAGGAATAACTTTGTCGGCTCAAAAAGGAAGATAATAGATTTCATTCGGGAAGAAACATTAGGTTTTATGTGGCATTCAGTCGTATCGATCACTCCATACATTTCGTTATTGCTTGGAAAACAGAGGGAATGAGACTCATGAGCTACAATTAGACTTAATTGTGTTGAAGAAAATTGCATCAAATTTTGAAAGAGGTTCTGCGTGCATGCAAATGTTCTGTCCTTCATGAGGAGAAAAAGAAGTGTCAACGAAAACAAGTGAAAACAGTGTAGTAACAATGCTGAATATTAGAGAGGTCAGAATGAGGACACAGCACCATTATCCCCTACCGTTCGGTAACTCCGACACGATCGGTATAAGCCAGCAGACCATCCATCTTCTTTTAACGTATGATTCTTTGCCTCAGGCTCTTTAAAAACCGAAACCATTTTTTTTCTAGTGAATAAGATTTCCTACGATGGTTTCTACTTCTTCTTGGTTATACAATACGTTTCTCTAACAAACACTGAAAAATTAAAATATTATTATATTTTTGTGAAAACGAGAATTGAGGAATAAAGAAGTGGAGCATTAACACGTACACCGGCATTTAAACCGCCATTTGTGTCATTTAAACGTCACAGGAATCGAATCGTCCACAGATACAATAATCTATAATGTGCAAAATAAATATTTATGACCATAAACCCAATAAGAATTGAACTATAAAAAAATCACCCTATTTTACAAGGATTTCTCTCACATGTTTTTAAGATATATTCTTATTTTACTTTCTCTCGATGTTACGTATTTATGAACTATAGAGGAAGTAAATGTAGTTTTCTCCCAAATTTTTGGGTCATAAATGCGTTCAGACGATTTTTCAAAAATATATTCCTATCAATCTCACGAACCCCTGGGAATTTAAAAATTTTTGATTTTGGGGTAATGAAATGAACCCAAAGAAAACCCAAAATTTTTTCAAAACTTTGAATTATCTTTTTCCCTCGTTGACCAACAATAGCTATTAAGAAACAATAAAATTTTTTTCAATTGTTGTCTTGAGTGATGTGGGGTTTTCAAAATGAAAAAAAGTATGTTTGTACAAAATATGGATTAATGGGGTTTTAGACTAATATGGTTCAAGGCTAACATTGACGGGGGTCCCTGAACGGGGAATTCTACCCCCCTTTTGAGTCCGACAGTGGCAGGTTTTTCGACCTAGTGATAGCTTCATCAAATTGAACTGGAGAATATAAATTAGGAAAAAATTTTTATATTTTTTATATATATATATATATATATATATATGTGTGTGTGTGTGTGTGTGTGTGTGTGTGTTGGAGGGACATTATGAATAATACGTATTTTCGTATGCATTCATTAAAATAAAAGGATGGCCCCCTTACATCGGGATGTTCAATTTTTGTTTTATTGCTTTACTGCTTCTCTGATAAAGCTGAAAATTGCAAAGTTAAAAATAAACAAAAAGTATGTGTGCTGTCCCACTACTAGATAAATTTTTTTTCGCTTTTTTTTTTCGTACGTTTCACAATTTAAATTTTGTATTCTTTGTTGAGCAATCAACACAAGAATTTATTAAAGGGAAAAGCCCTATCGACCTGAATTTCTTGTTTGAAAACTTTAATATTTGAAGTAAATTAGAAATTGCTTATCCCTTTCTTTAAGACGGGCATCACCCCAAAAAAAAACACTTTTTCTTTTCTAATTTTTCCCTTTTATCGTCTTTCCCCAACATCTTATTTTGGGTTCAGTAACCAAAAAAAATAATTAAAACATTAGAATGTTTTGTCTAAAAGACTTTTAAACGGAAAAAAAGTTGGAAACAGAGAGGGCTTTAATTTTGGAAAAATGCGTAGTTAAAATTTTTCCAAAAACTCATCATTACATCAAAAATTTTAGTTAAACCTTTTACCACTTTTATCAGAATAAACCTTTAAAATTAAAAAAAATTTCTTAATTAGAAAATTCTTTTGGCCCGATCCATGGGGGCCTGTGATTCGGGGGGGAGCGGGGAAACGTGGGGCGGGAAACGTGCCGGGACGTAGAGGGGTCCCCGCGAAAGGAACGCGCAGCACGCGCGAAAAAAGGGGCCCCGCGGCCCCCGCAGTTCCGCGCCAACGCAAACAATGCGCGCGAGCGCAAAAACAGTCGGATAACCCTGGGTTGTAACCTTTGTCAGTTAAAGGGGTTTTTTACAATCATTTGTCCCAGTTTGGCAAGGTGTTAAAAAGGGAAACCACATTGGGAGGAATGAGCAGGTGCCTCTAACGCTGCAACGGGGCGCGCTGCGGGGGGGGATGTGGGGTGGTTGTGCGGGCGGGCGGGAGGGAGAGGGGGGAACGGGCAGTGGTGTGGGGGGGAATTAAGGCGGCGGTGATGGCGACGGAAGGACAGAAGAGGTAGGGGGCGGTGGGGGTGGGTCCGCGAAGGAGCTTGGGAAAAGTGGCAGGGGTGGGCGCAAGGAGGGGAAGAGGTCGCCGGGAGACCGGGGGGAGGGGCCGGACCGGGGGGGGTGAGATGACACAAGACTCCCTGGGGCCCCAGCAATGGGGGTTTGCCAACTTACCCAGAACTGGCGCAGTTTAGGGAAAGGGGAGGGGCCCCGAAGATTAATCCGGAAAATTTTGCAGTTGTGGTAAACCCCAAGTGCAAATGCAAAAAAGGCCAGTCTGAGCTTGGCGCGAACGGGTAGGGGGGAGTGGGGGGGTGGGGCGGGGGGTTTTTCCGGGCCCCCCGCCCTGCCGCTTTGGAAACCCTCGGGCCCCCACTTTGTTCTCCTCTGCGCCGTTCCCAGAAAGTGCGTCCCTTTTTTTCCAACCGACAATGGTTTCTTCCAACCAATACAGATTAAAAAATGCAAAAGAAAAAATTTATAATTTAGACAAACAAATGTAATTAGTTAAATTAGGGAAAATAAATGAATAATCGTCAAAAAACACTGATCAACGGAGCAAAATGTTGGGCGGGGGGACACATGGGGTAAACAAAGTTCTTTTAAAAAGAATACCAATTCAATTTTATTATTTTTGTTAAAACAAAATTTTTTCAAAAAAAAAAAGGAAATGTCTGAAAAGCATTTAAAAATTTTTGGGAAATAAATTTGATATTTTAAAAAACGAAAATTTTGGTATTTTTCGTTTAATTCTATTTAAATCTGAACTGAAATTTCCCATTTAAACACTCCTTATAGATTTTAACAGCGGCAAATTTGATTGCAAATTTAGAATCTTATTTCGCAGTAATTATTCCAATCGTGTTCTTTTCGATCTTCTTAAATCTTCGAATCTCGCAATCCTTCCACCTACGTCCACCTCGCAGACTCGGGACGTCAGCACGCGCTGTGGAATGCTGACGGTGCCCGCCTCCCACGCGTGGTCCACGCGTTCCCTGACGGATGCTCTAGGCTCCCCCCGCCGCGCCGCTGCCCCAAGGTCGCTGCCGCCCTGTCCTCGCCGCGGAGCCCGTGCTCTATAAATGAGCCGACCCCGTTTCCCGGCCCCAGCATCTTGCTTTTTGGACCCTGCTCAGTGGATCGTGCTGTTTTCCGGCACCTAGGATTTGGGCGAGTGGGACCCATGGTGGTACGTGGATACTGTTTCCCAGAAATAATTGTGGGGAAATAATTTGCCTAAAACAAGGGCCATCTAAGTGATACTACATTGAAAAAACGACCTATTTTTCAGGTTTGCTTAATGCTGGAAGTCCTATGCCGAGTACAGCTCGGCTCATGTTTCTTCGTCTTTCAGCGCGCCGAGTATACATAGGTTCTGAGCACTAGATGTTTCATTGATGTGGCTGTTTGTGCTGCCATCTTCGGGCATTTCAGACACTATGCGACAAGTATGTACTTGCTTTTTTAGTGGGTTTCAAATGGTAGACGGAGTTCTGTACTGTAGCGTGTGTTGTTTTTGAGCTTAGAATTGATCATTCCACAAAATTATGACTTATTGGAAAATAATTAAAATTATCTCCCGAAAATTTCGAAAAAAGCTTTGGATGAAATAAGGAAAATTTGATTCCAAAATATATATTTTATTTCCTGATATTTTATGCTATATTTTGAAAAAATATTCAAGTATATCAATAAGATGTAAAAAAAAATTCTTTACATACTTTTCTTTTTAATTAACAGAAAACTTTCTAAAATAGTAAAAGTTTTGCATTTGTTCATAAATTTCCCCAATCACTTAAAATATTCTTAAATACCCCGGTTTCTGGGAACCAACCGGTCACCAAGCTCTTGGGACTGAAAGTGTTAAAATGTGTGATATAAGAGGTAAAGTATAGGTTTGTCGATGAATAAAATGCGAAAATAATTACTTATATTTTGAAAAGTTGTTAAAATATCATATTTTCCGTTTTTATTTAAAAACAGCTTTGTAATTATCTATTAATTTATTTGGAAACAATTATAGTACTGTTAAATTTTAGGACATTTGTAGTGCGTAACTGTGTTAGAAGTAGTAGTACCGGGGTTGCTCGGGATTTATTAATAAATTATTATACCGAGAGGGAAATTTAATCTTTTCCTTGGCCTGCGGCGGACCTATCTCTATCTCTTCCATTGTATCCCCCAAAAAGATACGACTAACCCACAAAAAATAAAGTACTAAATGGATACATTTGACACGTGAATTCACGCCGACGCTGTTTACTCGCGTGTGGAAACCGGCCCACCGCGGCACGCCGTTGTCCCGTCTGCCTCCCCGGGGGCGTGAACAGGTCTCAGGAAGTCATCCCGCGAGGCGCTGACCCCAGCCACGCGCGCGACCCGTAAATTCCTGGCGCAGAAGCGCTGCGTGCGCATTAGCATCACAATAAAGCAGCGCCGCGCGCCTGAATTAGTAAGGACATGCCCAGCCTAAGAACGCGCGCTCCGCGCTAAGCACCCGCCGCCTTTCTGGCGCAGCCCGAGCCACCCGCCGCGCGCCGCCGCGCCAAGCGCCCACCCCACTAGATATGCGACTCGACGTCGATGTTTTCAAAACATCGATGTTCCTGTACAAAAATCTATGTTTTAAACATCTATGTATTAACGGCGATGGATTTTAATATCAATGTTTTGTGACCGATGTTTTGTTTCTGAATGAAACATTTCTAATAGTAGCAGATGATAACGCTGTTAGTTAATGTGTTGAAACCAAAGGAACACTGTTTCTATTACCTTCATCGACTAAACTGCTCGCCCGAGATAACATCCATGCCTTTCCTCTTTCTTCATCTTCATTTCTCACATTGAGAAGTAGCTAAAATGTGCTGTGGGCATACGGCCTGCCTCTTCTTCTGTACTATTGGACAAATTGATAAACATGTACACTGACAAACTGAATTTTTGTTGAACACGAATTTAATGTAAAAGGTTACTAAACCAGCTTGAAAACGTTTATATTGAATAACAACATTGATTTTAAGTCGATGCATTATTAAAATCGATGTTTTGTTTTGAATATTCATGTTTGCTAACATCCTGTTTTATCACTGATGTTGCATCACAAGTCCGAACTGCGTGAAAGAGCTTGGTAAAAATCACCTTCTTCTTTCTTCGTCTTCACCATCAGATTGCTGACTTGTCCCACTTGCGAAAAGAGTCAGCATCATCTGGAGGGGTGTATATAGTATGTAATCTCAGGGATGGTTTTTGAGAATTAAGGAATTAAAAATCTTTAAATGATACTACTGACTTTAATTATGAAACAACATTCCTCTTTTAATATGTAAAATATTCATAAAATATGCAAAAAAAAAAGAGCATTAACCAATAAAAGACTGGTTTCTAAAAAAATAGAATGCATGACAAATAGTATGCACTAATTAAAATCATATCAAAAATTAAAAAAACTTTCAAAACAATTTACTTTTTAAAATTTTTTTAGAATGGATCCCCCTTTTTATTTGAGCTTTTTTTAAAAACAAATTAATTTTTGCATTTAAATGCAATAAACATTTTTCTCATTTAAAATCGGAACTGAAATGTTTAATTATCTACAATGCTGGTTTCAACTAATATTTTAATATAAAAATTAAATTATTTCTACAAATTTTCTTCCCCCTCACTTATTTACAATATTTATAAAAGAAAACTTTACAACATCTTTTTCTAACATTCTAAAAATTAATATAAAAAATTCTTCTAACTTTTTAATTTCACTGGATTCAATTTTCTTTATTTTTTCTTTTTTTTCTTTTCTGATTTATAAGTCCTTTTAAATCCCCCCCAAAACACGACGGTTTTTGACCCCCGGGAGATATAGATATCTGCCCTTTTTTCGACAACGGACTTGAGCGTGGGTTCCGGGGACTGCCTTATTCAGATTTTTTCTGCTGTTATGTTTGTAATTTTCATCTATTGGCAACACAAAAACACCGAAAAGAAAAAATCCCCTGGAAACAAGAAAACTATTCATCTTTTCACGCCCACAAAGTTGCAGGACTTTTTTTAAAATGTACGTTTTTTTTCTTAACAAATTTTGAACACCAAAAAGGAGCACGTGTCTCTCTCTCCCTTTCTCTTTTTTATATATATATATATATATATATATATATATATATATTATAAAAACCCACCTACTACCTTAGGGTGGCGATGATGTAAAACATGAATGCTCGTGAAGAGCTTTTCTCAGGAACGGGATTTTTTTGGTAAAAAGGTCTAACCCCTTTGACACAATGAATTATAAAAAAATTTGGGAAATAGCATATTTCATAAAAAAACAGTGCCAAATATACAATGATATGTTTTTTACGTGATGGTCACTAAAGAAAAAGAAAAAAAAAGAAAGAAAAAACCCCCAAAATAAGAATGTATATCACCTTGTCTATTATTTAATACCCTTTTAAAAACTTTTCTTTGACCTCCTTCCCAATTTTTGTGTACCTCATTTCTGGGGTTTTTAAAGTTTTCTCCATACCCCCTTTAAGTGATTCTCACAATTATTCTATTATAGATTTCACAGGGTCATTGGGTCCCTTTTTATTACAATGCTGTCTCAACACAAAAATAAACGGACATTAAAAATCGCCCCTTTAAAAATTAAACAACTGATTATCCCTGACATCTAAAATAAAAAAACCCCAATAAGATTACTTTTACATTACATGAAAAAAATTATAATTTTTTGAAAATTGTACAAGGTATCATTAACGATTTACTTGCGTACGTAATAACTCAAACAGCTCTACGTTCAAAAATTTTTCCCCCAGTCTATTTGGAAATTTTCCCCTTTTAGGACGCTACGCCGGGTTTTTAAAGCTAAAAGTTTCCAACAAATTGCCCATAAAAGTTGCCAGTTCTCGCTTTCTTGCTCGCCGTCAGTTAACCTTGGGGGGCGTGCATCCCCGCCACCACGCTGGTTCGATGTCCCCCGGTTAAACCCTTTCTTTCCGATCCCGGTGCCCCCACGTCCCAAAATTCAAAACCTTTTTTTTGTCCTAAAATTTCCGTCACGGTTGGTCAAGTCTTTCTCGCCCCGCGAGTGTTGGAGTCGTTCTTCCCCCCGCCCTTCCCGTTGCTCGCGCTTGTTTTAAAAAACTAACGTGCGATTGATCCCTTTTCACTCGGGCCCACCCACCTTTGGCGTGCTGGGCGTGGCGTACAAAAATTTAAAAACTGGGTTTCGTTCGTCCTTCCCGAATTTATTCGATGATGAAACTATTTCAAGTTCGAGATACAACCCTTACTGCAAGTTAATGCAAATCTGTACATGCCTTTTTTTCGAAATTTTATCCTTATTACCGCGTTTCTTAAATCACTTTACTTAAACAAAGAAATTACTCCTGCACAAAAAATTTACCGCTGAAATTTTTTGAGCGCCGTCGCTTCGAAGTCGTAAAGGCCCAATGCGTCACGGTTTTTTGCAACTCCGCCTGGGGAAAAAAATTTTTGGGGGGGTGAATTTTTTTTCCCCCTTCGCGCCCCCCAAAAAATCCGTAACTTTGGGCATCGGGGGCGAAAACCTGGGGGGATGTCGCCTTCTCGGACCATCCTCCGCCTCGACCCTATTTCCATTCTCTGGGCTTTTTTAGTGGCTTATGGTGGGGTTCTTTCTAAAGGGAAAACAATTATATATATATATATATATATATATATATATATATATATCTGAAAATGGATTATTTGTGTAGTTATGCCTACATAAAGTTTTAGATTTAGCTGTAGTTCACGAAATATGATCAATTGTTGCCCTGAACGTACTTAATATAAATATTTTGGTTTGTTTCATTTAATACTTTGAAATGTGTATTTTATTACTCTTAAAAATGATTTTTAAAAAATAAATATTTCATTTTAAAATTGTACGTTTTACAAAACAAAATTTCTATAAATTCGATGAGAATAAAAATTTAAAAGATATAGGCCTCTTCCTTGTTCAATTTCTTATATAACACGTTGAGAAAAAGTGAACACTCCACACATACAATTCTAAAAATCAATTGCACATATAAAGGCGCGCTCTGCTTTCCAATGTACTAACAAATTATGTTCGAGTCAGTCATTGATCCAAGATCAAAGGAATTATAAAAGAATGGCAGTCTGCCTGAAGGGTTTCAAGAGTTATTAGTATTTCAGATGTTCACTCGCCCCTTGAAAGATGGGTGAAAACTAAACGATTCAAATATGAGCCATTAGTCTCTCCAAACGGTGGAGGTGAGAGGACGTGCCTCTACTCCGCAGTGTCTCGTGAATGTTTGTTGCGTTGACTCATTGTATCAAGTTGTGCGTCCACATTTTGCAGTCTGATTAGTGTGTAGGGTTTTCGTGATCAATAGTATTTCCTGTTGATGAAATTCTGTGTTTCAACCGGTGCTTTCAAAAACAATGTTGCCTCCATTAGAAGCAAACAATTGATATGACCTAGGAAAACATCTTCCAGCCTGAATCTGAATTCATAATGGATTCGTTTACTATAAATCAAGCTGAACTCAAACTCAGTTGTTTCTTCAACAACAATATTAGAGCAACAACTATTTTACACCAGACATCACTGTGAATGTGAACTGTGATAGCAATGCCATTGCCCTTTTTCCTCCTGCAGTACAGTCTTCAAGTTCAAGTTCAACCGATGTAACAATTCCAGAACTCAATCAGACAACCCACGGTAATTCAAGTAGTGCCAGCAACACTCACAAATGGTAAGTTGTTGTAAGCAAGCGCAAGAGATGTAAATCTCACAACCCTGAAAGACAAAAGCAACCAAAACAAAGTGCAAATATAGTGCATACTATCATGTAACAGATTTGCAGATCTCGAGTTAATTAATGACATGAATCCAATGATAAAGTAATCGATGGAGTCACAAATCCAGCAACATTCAGAAGGTGCAAGCACCGCCAATATTTCTTCCTGGTGCAAATGACTTCTGTGCAATGTCAGAAATTTTACAAATAGCTATGAAGAAGGAAGAGTTCTACTGCAAGCTCGTGGGTCGATAAAATTTTAAAAATCTTACCCAAAAAAATGCATCGATCACTTTATTAAAGAAAAATTGGTTTTACAGCTATCAGTGAAAACAAAAAAGGGCGTTTGGATAGTCTTAAAATATCCCCCTCAATTATTGGTGAACTAAAAAGGAAATAAAAAAACGTCATATTTGGAAACATTCAGAAGAAAACCCCTGTAAGAAAAGCTCTTAAATTTTTATTATTTGAAAAAAAAGAAAATAAAAAACATTTATAAATTATATTCAAACACCAAAAAATATAAGGGCAAAACATGATCTTATGCATCCACGCTGCCAAAGTTTGGGGGCTCCGAACACTTCGGCAATCATCCTTATCGGTGCGTAGTTTGGCAAAATCACGATAGCAGAACTCGTGATAACAAGAAAAAACCCGACAAGCCTGCAAAATGCGCTCTTTGTAAAAACCCCGTACAGCATTTATAAAAGGGTGTAAATTTTTCAAAATAAGTAACAAAAATATCTACAGCGTCTAAAAATTTCCCCAAGATTAAAACTAATGCTTCCCAAAAAAATATAATAAGGGCAAGAAAAATTTCACCCCCGAAATAATTTCCCTCAGGGAGTATTATGCACAAGCCTGAAAACTACAAAACAAGGACAGTCTGAACAAGATGCAACAAAAACAGTCTAATACTCAAATTTTTTTTTAAATACAAAGTCTTTCAAAATTTGAAACCATACTCAACAGAGGGCAGAAAAAAAATACTTTTAAATCTTGTGTCAAAAATGCTACCAAATAATGAACAAATCATAAGATAGCAGCGAAACGCCAATGGTTTCCAACACCGAGAAGAAGTCAAGTATTTTCTTAGTTAAATATGGATATTGCTCATTTCAAACTCTTTCGCCAAAAAATTTTTTCTTGTTTTTAAGGATCAAATATATTTACAAATCATCCGGATTGTTAAACACGTAGAGGGGGACCATTCCCTGACTTACCGCCGCCACGAGACACAAACTTTCCCAAGAGGGGGTAGAGGAGGTGGGGTCTCCCCCCGGGGTTGGGGGCGTCATGGGGGGAGGAGGGGGAACTTTTCTCGTTCGCGACGTCGTCAGTGAGGTTATTTAGAAAATATTTGTGCTGTACATTTTGTTTATTCATTATAGATTGGGATCATCTTCTTTGATAGAAGTCTTTTTAAAAACAGCTTCATTTAAAATTGAAACTGAAACATTCAATGGGGTTTAAAAGAAAGTGAAGGGTTTTTCATCTGATGTAATAGTCACTATTAAACTTTTTTTTTGAAAACACCCCAAACCAGTTGACTTTACTGACCCCGCCCCGGGATCTGCCAAAGTGTCCAGCCTTATTTGAAATCTGGGGGTGGGCAGCTTGTTGGACGAATCGTCTGCAACCTTTTTTTCCCGAAAAAACAAGGTTATTACAAAAATTATTATATTTATATTTTCAATGTATTCAAACTATGCATTAAAAATTAAAATGTTATGTTTAGAATTCATATTTATCTTCATCTTTGCTTGTATCATTCTTTAAATTACAAGACTAGATGATTTATCATTTACTGATCATGTAAGCTTTAGTATGATATAAGAGTCAGAATGTGTTACATTTATACATTTATTTCCCAAAAATTTTAAAAATTGTAATTTTAAAAATAGGGTTTATGTTGATCTCTGGGTGATAACATTGATCATTTAGTTTATTTTTTTTAGTTTAAAGTATTTGTGTGTTGACAGAGACTGAACAGTGTTCTGAAGAATGTCACTTCTTCATTTTTGTCCTCAAGGTGAGATGTACTTTGGGGCATTTAAAAAAAATAACCTGCTAATAATGCTTTTAAAAAATTAAGAATTCAATTTGTTTTTTTAATGTTAAGCATCAGTTTGATAGTGCAATGGGAATGTAATATTGATTCATTACATCCTGTCATTCCTTTCTTTTTTAAATCTGTTTGTGCTAAAATTTCAATTTTGCTTTAGTCATAAAATTTAGTAAATGGAAAAAATTTTTCCCCAGAACAAAAACAAAGTTTTTTTTATATTTGAAAACTTTTTATTCGGGGTTATTTTGTTTCTTTTAAATTGTACAATGTTTGTTTTTTTTTAAAGGGTGTTTAGGGGTAATTCTTATTTTGGAAAATGTTCAAGAAACGTCCAAATATAAATGTTCTGTATCGACTTTGTGTTAACAAAATCTTGGGGAAGCCCGACAGATATTTCACACCCAACCTAAATTGGTAACAGGGGAAACAGCATATTGCGGGAAAAAATAAATATCACTTAAATTTCAGCCCAATATTTGCAGGCAACATCCATTCAAGTGTGATGCATTCAGATCATTAACTTGCAGCAATATACTGTCCTTAAAACATAAAACCAGAGTTCAAATTTGCAAGTTTCTTGTTTGGGACCAAGATTATTTCTGGCGGTGACTACAATTCACCCATTGTGAGCCAGACTAACGTTCGGAAAAAATCTTAAAGAAACTATAATAAACAAAAATTATCCCCTTTTCTTTTTGGCCAACCCCCATTGGCCAACAGACACTAACAAAATTCCGATGTATTAGATTTCTTTATTGCGGAGTAAAAAAGTTACATTCCCCCTACTGGTCAAAGATCGTCTGATCACACCAGTTCTACTAGTCATTAAAATCAATATTTGAAGACATAAGCAAACCTCTATCCACAACAATAGAACAGATTAAAAAGTTTTCCCGTATGGCTAATTAATAACAGCCCTAAACTACCATTGAAACTGCTCTCGACATAGCTAAGGGAAAACGTCCCTCAACCCATCGCTGCGTAATTTTTCACCCGAAATAAAACAAAACAAAGAAATATATATCCCCCAAGAAAAAGAAAAAGGGGAAATCAAAACGTAAATTAAAAAAACAATGGGAAATCACAAACACCCATATCTAAATATGACAAAATTTCCTTATAAAAACCCCAAAAGTTCTAAGAAAATCAAACAACCCCTACAAGATAAGCATAAAAATGATTTTAATTTAAGTATTTTCTTTTTAAAAATACTAAATATTAGAGACCCAAAGCAACCTTTCCCCCCATCAGAAAAATCGACATACATGGGGGAAAAAAGACGAAGAGACGGTACTTCCCTTTTTTTCTAACTTCTTTTAACCCCTTTCCTTCAAAATATCTGCAAAGAAAAAGGGAAAAAGTTTACCTCTTTTTTATTCACCATTAACTGGCTCCCAAATCAAACCCCGTAATGGGGGAAGAACAACAAAAAAGATTTCATCAAAAAAAAGCCCCCGAATCGATAAGATTTCAGCAGTTCCGCCATCTCCCAAAGAAAACGATCCCTTTAAATTTTTCCATCTTTAGTGCCATCCTAAGGCTGGGCCCTTCCTGATAAATGGAAAATTGCTCAAAAAAGTCATCCAAAAACCCCGGAAAACCAACATTGTATCATAAGACCTATTATACCCAAATTTTAAAAAAGTTTTAAAAAACTGCTCCGGTCACGTTTATCCCTTCTAAAAAAAAGAAAAAAAACCTCATCATCAGTTTGGGTTCAGACAACGACATTGACTTAAAAAAAAATTACATAGAAAAAATTGGGGTTTCTGAAAATAAAAATTTGTTCTCTTTTTTTAGATGTAAAGAGGGTTTTGACAAAGTTTGGCCCCCGGTCTTTAAAAATTAAAAACTCTATCGTCTCCCTTTATATAATATCCAAAAAAACATCTTAAGAGATTTTTTTCAAATAAAATTTGGGAAAAAACCCAAAAAATTTTCTCTATAAAATGAGGTATGCCTTAAAAAATGTGCTTGCACCTTTCTTTATTCACTATATACCGACATCCCATCATCTTAACGTTGAACAACCTACGCGGATGACACAGCCCTCGCTCAACATGGGGCCCGAGAAAATTTGCCTTGGAAGAACATCCAATTCTCCCCAAATGGGAAATCTGGCGCCTGAAAAACAATGGAAAAATCTATCCCAAAACACCTTGAGTCTGGCCCATGTCCACTAATAAAAATCGGTCAAACCCCTTCCTCAAATGACTCGCAAATATCCAGACTTACCAAAAAAGACCAAAATGAAAAAAAAAACTTTCAAAATTAAAAAAAAGAATTAGACCAAAAACGGGTTAAATTTTCTATTAAAAAATCATCTTAAGTACCCAAAAAAAAGTAATTGTGTATAAAGAACATTAAAACTAGTAGGGAATAGGGAATTCAATTTTGGGGAAACAAAATTCTAATATTGAACTTTTCAACGCTTCAGTCAATATTAGAAAAATTTGTGCTTTTTGGATCACAATGCAAAACACAAAGACAGTTTCCCCAACAAAAGAGAAAAATAAAAATAATGCAAAAATTTTTAAAAACTATATCTAAATATTCTGCCATCAAATACTAGACAATAGTGACTTATAGACACTTAACACATCATACTTTAGACCTTCCTATAGACCCTTTTTTCCCGAAAAATAATTAATAATTTTTTCTATTTAATGCATCATTAGTGGGTATGGGCATGGATTTTCCCCCTTTTTTTTTTAAAAAAATCTAAAAGCAAAATTTTTGTTCACAAACAAATTGCAAAAAAAAAATATAATTTAAAAAAAGACCATTCCACGTCAAAACCTAAGAATGGGACCTTTTTTAAAATTTTGAATTTTTTTTAAATCTGGACATTCAAAAAAAAAATGTGTTTCTTTATTTATCGAAAATTAATTATTGGTAGTTAACTATATTAAATTTTGAAATTTATTTCTTTCAAAATATAGTTTATTGATGCTGAATGTTAACATAAAAAATTCCCCGGTTTGTTTTATTTAATACTTTGATATTATTTTTTAAATTTCTTAAAAACTTTTCAAAAATAAATATTTCATTAAAAAATTTTAAATTTTTTAAAAAAAGAAAATTTCCTATGAACTGTTCAGATAAAGAATTGAAAAAAAAAAGGATTTCTTTTTCAATTTTCCAAAATATAAAAAGAAAAAGTAACCTAAAAAGATCTAAAAAAAATATTGTAAGTATGGGGCCGCTTTTTTTTTGCACCATCAGTCTTTGGACAAGTGTCAAAAACAGCCTCTCTGATTAGGGCTTCAAGAAATTTTATAACTCAATGTTCCTCTGTGTCCAGAAGGGATGGGTGACTGGAAAAAAATTTTTACTGCTGAGTTCCTTTCGTCTAGGGGAATGGTCCCCTCGTATTTTTTTGAAATAAAACAGATCACTTCCCAAAAGGGACGGGAGAAAATTCCTGAACATTAGTGGAATATGGGGATACAGAGAAAGTGGTAGAGTTTGTTCTGGGGAATTTCTGTTTACTCTATGAAACATGGGGGCGCCCCTTAGGAATACAGATTTTTCAATCAATTAAATTTTTCTGATCACGATTTTAAGAAAAAAATATCCAAGTAAGTAAACACGATTTATAGTGAAACGTTTAGAGGGTAATTAAATTGGGGAAATTTGGGGATTTTATGTCGGAAAAAGGGGTCGCTTTGAAAAACCTTTTTTTTGGGGAAGGGGAAAAATTATATCTTTCATGGTTGAACAAAAAGCGGGGAAATCAGAGAATATAGTGAAAAAAGGGAAATCAAGGAAAAAATTTAACAGATCAGTGTTCGTAAGTCTCTTGAAAAGAAAGAGAAGATAAAAAATTTTAATTGCAATAAAAAAACCCGTCAAGAAAAAAAAATTCAACAAAATGGTATTCCCATCAAAAATTCAGATAGTACAAAAATGCTATCATAGCTTCTTTTTACCAAGATTATTCAAAAAAAATCAAAAATAAATATATTAAAAAAATTATGTTCCCTTTTCCCCAACAGGTGACATAACTTGAAAATCAAATTTTATTTTTCAAATTTGAAAATAAAAATTTAAAAGAAATTCTCGGGAAATTTAACATATGATAAAAAGGGGCTAAAACATTGGCTGAAAAAATGGGTTTTATCCCAAAACCCGAAAATAAAAGGATTTGAACTGGGTTTTTGACGAAAGTTAAATTATAAAAGCGATCATGTATTTGAAGTGAGTTAATACTAGAAAAAATAAAATGCAATCAAACGTAGTCAATAATTCCCCTTTTAACTGTATAATCATGGTTTACCTCGCACAAATAACTCTTCAACCAAAAAAACGGACGGCCAAAACCAAGAAACGTTAATTTAAAATGCTAAAATGGTTCGTAAAAAATATATTTTTTAAAGTTACTAGACCACTTTCATTTTTCTGGATTAAAAAATACCAGGCTTAAATGTTTTAAAAAAAATTAGCTCAAAGTTTAAAATCTTTTTAAAAATAAAAAAATTCAAAATTAAATTTTTGAAATTAAAAAAATTAAAGTTTTAAATTTTTCGATCAAGTTTAGCGGGTTTTCTATAATTGTGTATTCAAGTCAATTTTTAATTAGGGTCTTTTTTACTTTCATTATACATTTGAAAATAATAAAGATAGGAAAAAAAAGTCCTTAAACATTTGATAAAAATTTAAATAGAAAATGAAAAAATAAAAAATTGATGGTCAAATTTTATCTTGCGTGATTTGGGGGAATGACTTTGTTTTCCCCGGGGCCCCATCGTTCCAATATTTCCTTGTAAACCCGATTGATTTTGTCGCCTCTTTTTTTAGATTTCCCCCAGAACTCGCCCCCCCTTCCATTTTTACTAATTTTCAGTTCAATCAATTCATAAATTTAAATATCTCACTAAATTTATAATAAATTGCATAAAAATTTTTTTATAATTAAAGTATTAAAGTGAAAAAAGACGTAACTCACGTTAACATGGTCCTTTCATACATGCATGTTTAATAGAGGGTTTTGGGTTCAATTTCCCCCATTCTCAAATAAAATAAATCAATTATTGTATTTTTTTTTTTAATAATTACCTTTTTCAACGAAATGAATGAAACATTACTGATGGAAAAAGATCCCTTTGTTGATCCAAATGTCTCTTTGTTATCAAAAATAAAAAAACACCTTTACGTTTCGGAAGGGGTGAACCATCCAAACGACCTCTTTTTAATGGTTTTTAGTTCAAATCCGGTGTTTCGTTACCGGTCTGGGGGACAACTATTCCATTGTCCCCAATTGGGGGTTTAAAGTTAAAAACAGAAATGGTTTTGTCTTTTTTCTCACCCCGCTATTTTCTTCATATCTTATATACAAGTAAAAAAATTATATTAAATGTTATTAAAATTTAATTAAATTATTTTATTTAAAAAAATTTTTTTCACATATCTTACAAGTCTTTAATATTTTTTTAAGTAGGACCTTGTGTTTGGCGCACCAGTATAACCGTCTGCCAGTCTGAAATCGAATCACTGGCCGAAAGCTGTTTGGGGCCTCGTTACAGCGGCGAACGTTTCCCTGTAGGGGAAAATTTCCCTTCATAAACCCTTTTGGGGGGGGGAAAAGCAGTCGAAACCCCTCTGGGGTGGGTTTTGGGTGAAAAAAGGGAAACCCCTTTTAGCCTGCCTCCCCGCCAAGAGGTGATGGGGACGCCCGGGGTGGCCGGTGGGGCTTCCAGGTACGGGTGATGTCAGTCGCCCGGGTTTACTCGTTTTGCAAACCACCCCGCGTAAAACGTCACTTTTGCCCCAAATTACAAACCCTTTTGGGTGACACCCTGATGAAAGAAAACGCCAGAAGGATCAGAGTTCAAAATTTTTCACTTTGAAAAATGTTCGTCGACCCTTTATGTTTACGGGCGACCGCTCCTTGGGCATCCTTGACGAGCTTTTTTTCCTCCCGAACTTTATCTTAAAACCTCTCGAGTGGCTCCATGGGAATATCCTCGTGGGTCTGCTTGATCATATCGAAGGTTTCCGTGGCGGTTTTCGAAGTTTTAGGCAAACTTCACGTCGTGGGTTAGCTCGAGATTCCGTTCCATGCTGAGCGTGACGACCTTCTTAACGGTGGTTCGAGAAAAAGTGTGCTCACTCTCCAAAGACACGCAGGCGACTGCGGAGGGTCGCCTTCTGTTTGTGAAGTACCCGCCACCACGCCCTACCAGTCCCACTCCCCTCTATGGGTTTATCTGGCTTACATCAAATCATTCGTACTACATTTTCATCGCAATGCTGTATGATGTTCTCTGGCAAATCGACGATGGGTTTTAGGTTTTGGAATAGGACGATTGACGGTGAGCAGTAGATCTTGTGTAGTTGTTATTTGCAATTGACGGTGAGCAGTAGAGCGTGTTGTTGTTATTTGCAATTACAAGCATTTTAAGAGATCTGGAATTGAAAACCGGGCTCAAAAATGGATTAAGAAAAATAATAATTATTTTAATTATTGTATAAATTTTCATTATGTGACTATAAGTCACGTGATAACACTGAGCTCCGCGACCGGAGGCAGTATGTATTGGCTGTCGAGAGCCGCTTCAGCACAGGTGCCTTGGACGCGCGTCTTCCAGAGACCAATACATACTACAAACACCTCTGTCTCTGGGCATTATTTTTGCAGAATATGTCATTTAGGTGCCTTATTGCCAGTTTCTGTATTCTTTTCTCACTTTTTTCAATGTGACATTTTGTACTAATTTTTTGAACTTCAGTAATTTGAATGTAGATAAAGTTAAGTGATTTCTATATTTCTCTAACTTTAGTAACCTGATTTTGTAAATGTATGAATCGTCGTGCTAATTGTCAATAAATGAATGTCTTCTAAAGCAGTGTATATCTTTTATTGATACAAGGATAATATAATTTCTATGATAAAATAAATTTTATTTTGTGTAGAAGTCCATTGCACATACTTTATTAAATGCTTGCTGCAAATCTGAAAAGCAGCTGAACAATAACGTTTTGATTCAGGGACTTGTAATGATGTCAATAATTCAATGGATTTGATCAGCAGTGGAGTGATTTTCTCTTATTCCAAATTGGTGGCCTGGAAAAACTTCCTCTAGCAGAGGTAGTTATATTAGAAGTTTTTAAAGGCCTTTGACAACTCTCAATGTAGGCTTATTGGGCGCTACAAGTAGTGTCATTTCATTTCCCAAATTTCGTTCGTATATTGCTACAACGTAGCTACACTTTCCATTGATCTGAGAAAATATTACTGAAGGATAGCGTGGAAGAGATGGGCAACACAGGGTAGCACAAGTTTCATGTACAGTCTTTTATAGCCATTTAAAAAACCTACAAACAACGATGAATATGCAGAAGACAAGTTTCATTTCTTCGTAAATATAATTAAAGTACGGCACTGCGAAGAGAAATTGAAATTTTTGTAGTGATTTTATTCCATGAATCAAAATATTTACAAAATGCAAAAACATTTATAAATATTCCTCCAAATGTAAGCAAAAATGTTAATACGTAAGATATAATATTTTTAATTTGTATTAATTTTTAAAATGTATGGACTTTCTTTCTTCAGTTGAAACATTTCTTTGGAAATTGTCTAAAATAATGTTTATTGGACACTTTTAGACCTCATTTAACCCTTTGCGACCGTTCAAAACAGCAAAGAACTCGACTACGAGCTCTGATATGACGCACTTTCCAGTTTCCATCTTCCGTCGCAGACTTGCGTTTCCATAGCAGTCACCTCGGTGGATGTCACTATTATTCTGCTACCTTACGCCTCAATTCATTCGTTCGAAAAACGCTTGCGTTTCGAGAACCAGCCTTCAGTCCTTCTGTCACCTTCCAAACCAAACTTCACAATTGTTTGCGTCCTTCAGGACATTGTCTGCAGCAGTCCAACTACCTATTACTCATTCTTCTCTACATTCAACTGCAGGTTCTATTCATGCTATTTTTGCTGTCATTTCTTCTTTCTAATGTCTATATATCTGTTGACGTCAGCATATTTACAATTCTTAAGTTGTAATCTTTACGTGAAAATATGTAGGTCAGTTCCACGTTAAAGATTCACACACAGAGGTGCAGAATGCATTTTATAATTGTACGTGTAGAAATTTCTCTAATCATCTTTCATTACTGAGAACACGAGACATTACACACTTTATTTTAACTATTAGTCGTCTTTCCATAATTTCTGCTATGTTACCATTCCTTTAATTTATATCTATCATTTAGAGATCAAAATGTCCACAGTTCTTATCATTATCGCCTTCTCCCCACTTCTGTGCCCATACACATATTCTCCTGTCCTTCCCATGCGGGCGCCTATCTGCCAGAACCGCAGTCCCAGGTCTCGAAGAGGCCTCTTGCCTTCCCCTCCACCCATGAGCTCGGACCGGCCAGAATCCTCGTAATATTTTCCCGTTAATTGCCCAGCGGTTTATGCCCGAGGTAAAGACAAACTAGGATTTAAGCGTCGCGTTCTGAGTGCTTTGCGGTGGCGTTGTCGCGCGCATGCTAATTAATGCCTACGCGGGAGCGCGCCAGTGGAAAAGTCGGTGAGAGATAACGCTGAGCCCGCAATGCACATTGCGCGCCGCACCGCCCGGCAGGCGGAGGAGGAAGCCGAGGTGGTGCCGCGTAATTTGGGGTGATAGGTGATCAGTCAGGTGCGAGGGAGGAGTGATGGAGCGGAACAGGATTGTGGAGCCGATAGAGCGGAAGATGGGTGGCAAATGTTTCGAGAACGAAACCGGATGGAACTAGAAATATGGGACAATACGGCTTGAAGGGGAAGAGATGCGTAGGGTTGATCAGAAACATGTTATGGAGAGAGGAAGAACAATACATTAGTTGAATTCAGAGAAATGGAAGTCAAAGGATACTTTAGATTGTAAATACATTGAAATCGAACTAGTGAGAATAGAAGAGGAGATACAACATAAACGTAATACTACGTTGATTAGCTGAGGTCAAAATGATAAATCAGTCGAGATTCAGGAAATAAGAACAAATTCAAATTAAACAATGAAATAATTCAAATGATGAGGAGTTGTAACAGTTGCAAGGCCACGAGTAGTAGACCAATGCAATACAATCGTAGAACCTGGTAAGAAAATGGACGAAACAAGTACCATGCAGTGATGCGTCAGGACGAGGACTATGAGGCAGAGTACTATGAGATGGCATGGAACAATGCGGAATAGCCGACACCATCGAACAGAATGGATCGTGACGATGTGCACGGAGGCGTGACGAACGGGACGTGACGGAGAGAATCCCGGTGTCGCGGGAGGCGGGGCTCAGGAGTGAGGTCTGGGCGACGCAAACATACTGATGGTGGTCGGCGATCGGATGGACTGTTCGCGGATATTGCTGCGGTGGGATGTACTCTCAAGGCTTCGCTCGATGCCGACGCGCTTTGACTGTCGGCCGTGTTTGTGGTAAAGGTGTGAGGGCCATTGTGTGACTGAGCAGACATACAGTTTGCCAATTCAGGTCACTATGCTTATTTACTTGAGGTAACATGATGTAATGAATGATAGTAACAAACATTGTGGAAAATGTTTATCTTATTTGGTTTCAACTAATTTTCTTAGTCAATGGAATGTGGAAATGAAGAATAGAGTAGACACATTTAAAGATTCATGTAGTTCATTAATATAAGTTATAGACGCTTATATTCCTAAAAAGTGCTATCTTTTTGAGGAATATAAAATTGTAATAAATTAATAATTTTTTTTCCTTCTGGTGTGCTACAGATAAAACAGAGTCTTCATATAACATCAGATACTCACGCCCTCCCTAAGTGCTACGTGCTACACACATGCTTTATATCCTGAGTGATATGAAGTTATGTCAGGCTGGTTTCACGCATAAAGTAATACTTTACGGAATTTTAATATTTTGGAAATCTTGAGGTAATAGAGTTTTTGCAAGTCGGGAAATCCATTGTCGTTGTAAGAAAACATTATCGTCAATAGAAAATAACGTATCTTTAGACAAAGAGTTTTTGCTGGTCGTTCAATCAAATACATACATTAAAACTAGAAACTAATTGGAATGAATACCTCTAACAAGTATCTAAAAGCTTTATTGAACATCTGTGTATCTATGAGTCCATATTTGCCTTATAGCATTACAAGATAGTAAAACGTATAAGGCCCTACATGAATTCTGGATTACATAGGAATATAATACATGCCTTTATTTATTTATTTATTTTACGTCAAAAACAGTTAAAAAGTGCGTATGACTTGCATGGGAAAAGTGAATGTGTGCACATTTTAAAATTCTGTGATCCCTACACTAAGTCATATACTACTTAAATTTTGAATTTTTGAAAGGGAGAAAAAAAAAACTCCCATGTTTGTTTGTTGTTTTTTTATAAATGTATTTATTTATTTATTTTACGTCAAAAAAACCGTTAAAAACTGAAAAGTTAAAAACTGCCTTAATCTTCAAAGAAAACTATAGCTTCCCAGATAGTTTTAAACCCGCTATTTTATATAAATTTATATATTTTTACATTAGGAATGGAAGTATGAAAATTATAACACCCTGTGAATAATTTTTCGTGACAAAGTAACCACAAATCACGTACCCTCATCCTAAACAATACTTAGTTTATTCCTGATATATTTGAATTATCTTGAGAAATAATTAGTCATTAAGTTCCTGCCATATTAAATTAGTATTGCATTTTGCAATATAAACACAATTATATTCACGGATATTGCATTTTTTTCATATGCATAAATGGCGAAAATAACGTAAAATGTAAGCTATGAACACATTTGCTGTAGACGACCAAACAGGGAGTATGTCGGGACTCGTCAATCGAAATCCCGTCATTTGATGCCGGCGCATGGACGTACAGTTCTTCCCAGAATTGTCGTATTACGTCTTTAAAATCAACGACTTGCAAAACACTCTACAAACAAATTGAGGTACATTTCGCATTTCTGTATAATTTTTGGTTGTCTAACCTTAATGTATTAATGGAATTACATATTACGGTAATTCAATTATCATTTTGTACAATTAATCAATTTCTGAAAACAACATGCATTCTATATCCAACACGCAGAAACAACAACAAATGATTTTGCGTACTTATTTATGGTCCAGAATCTAGTGGATTCGTGTAAAAAAATATTTCGCTTTCACTGAAAGTGGCATTTGTAGTATGCTGAGAATGAATATATCATCTTGTACTCTTTCTGGTATTAAATGAACTACAAAATGTATTAATGTTTCATTGGTATACCTATTGCCGAAAGTTACAGCGACACAATGCAACATGACACTGTACAGAAAAGAAAAACAATTCACGAATGTACTTTTTCGACTTTTGTATTATTGGAAAATGTATACTTAATGACAAATTTATGAATACATCTAATTCTGCTGGACTAAATTCTCTCGACTTGGGAACCTCCTGACTACATTCATCTCGATTCGGTACAAGCCTTCTTTCTGGATGTAAGATTTCGCAGAGACTTAGAGCGCGTTCGAATTTCCTTTCGTTGCCAAGTCGAATTCTGGGAGGGTAGGAAATGAACCTAGATTCTCCAGGTATGTGTTTGCTGCGTATAAAGACAATTTTCTCCCTTTCCCCAATGCCCGTGCTCTGACCGGGTGGGAAAGCTTCTTTATGTCTCCGACTTGTGTTTTCTCTAGCCAGAAGTCTATTTCCTCCGGTGGGTCCCCGCTCTGTCTGAACGCCTACAATATTTCAATCAAGGACATCTCCCTTACCTTGGCAGTCATCGTCCTATCCGTTTCGCTATATCTTATTGCCCATAAAGCCTCATCAGAGAATGACCCGCTCTAATCGTGAAATGTGTGGGACTGAAGGTGATGATGCACAAAGAGAATGAGCACCAAACGTTCTCTGCCGTGCCGCTTTCTGTTGCAAGCGCCTCCGCCTCTGGAGAGAGCGCGAGCGGCTGGGTGAGTGGGTCTCCGACCTTCGGTGGAGTGTCGATAACCCTTCCTGCTTCGCTCTGCCGATATGAGACGCGACGCGGCCTCTATGTTTGTTCGCTTTTGCGTGCAGAGGTATAAAGGAAACGATTTCTGTGAGCAAGAGATACCATTCAGGTCAGCGTTACACGTGACGCGTTTATGTATTGTGTTTCTGCTAAAGAATACATCATTGTTCTACATGATTTTCTTGTTGATTGTTATTACATTTGTAGTATTGCAATCAATTTAATTGTTACCCTTCAATTAGTAGTTAATGTAATAAATAAGACAATTCACTTCCTAATATTTTCCTCTATTCTTTTATCTGCGGAGCTCAGATATCTGTATTTTATACTTTCACTTTCAGCGTTTACTCACAGCTTAGATTTAAACTTGATATTTTTATCGCCAGTTCTCTCATTTTAAATTCATCACTGAAATAAAACTCATCACTGAAAACATAATAGGAGACAATGTCTCGTAATAACTTCGTACAATGTACTCGTAATACCCCAGCCTCAACTAAAATATCTTTAATCTGAAATTGGTTTAATTAGGTTTTGTATTTATGTTGTTTTTAGTGATTGCTTCTAAGAACTGTATCGTTTCAGTTAGCAAAGGATTTTAAAAATGAAGCAAACTTATGACTTAAAATATTTATTACTTAAAAGAAAACTTTATTATTTGAAAATAATATTTTTAATTATTGAAATGTTGTCAGTTTTCATTATGTTTTATATTTGAAATTAATATTATATTAATAACAAGTAAGGTAAACGTAAATAAACACCTTATGTTTGTAATAAGATACTATTTTTTACAATTAAATTTTCATATATTATACTCGAATGAGCAAGCATGTGAGTCAAACTTCACATGCAGAAATAACGATATATTTGAGTGTTGATACTACATAGGATGTAATGGTGTATTAACGCTATTTTCATTACAGGAATTGACCGTACACCCTCTTCCTTCTGTTTATTTACATCACAAAATAGCTCATTATAAGTAGTGTTTCCTCGTGTCGAGTTTTCCCCTGTTCGGAACATTCATTTATCCTCGGTTTTCCTTTTCATACTCATTTGAGAGAAGAAGGACGTGTTTCAGGGAAGCATCCTCCAAAAATTGTAATTACGAGTATGACTGGAGACGACGAGAAGGATCGAAAAACGTGAAGCGAGTCGAGGACATAGAACTCATCACGGTAATGAGAACAAAGAGTGTCTCATTAGGAAGCGCCGCGGCTGATGCGCAGATGAGCTCACGCTCCGCGGCTGTTCCTACTGGCTCCCGGGCCCCGGCCTAATGAAATTTCTTACGCCACTCCGTCCATAAACATGCCGCGCTGGCGTTCCCCATTGCCCTCGCAGTGGTCGTGGCGTCTGCCTTCCCCACCGCCGGCCGCGCCCTGCTCCTCCCTCAGCACCTTCGGCTATTGTCACTCGACGCCTTCCCTCTTCCGCTTTCCTCGCTGTCCGCGTTGCTTTCCATTTCCTTACCCGCATCAGTCAACTTCGCTCTTGTTGCTTTCGTCCTCGTCGTCCCTTTCTTGCTTTCGCCTCTTGTTCTTGTCGCCCCTCGACGTCCAGGTTTCCTTGATCGCTGTGTCCATATCAACTGAGTTGGCTCAGAGGTAGCTCACTGCCCTGTCTCTGCAGTGACTGCCTGATGGTGTATGTTTAGAGTTCCTTTTACCTGACCTGAACCGTGAAGTGACAAATTCATGGAATAGCAATAAGACGTTGTCTGACGTGATTATGGCTGCACTACAGGAATTAAAGTCTTTGAACGCGGAATGATAACTGGAGCTAGACGCATGGGACGTTCCATTTCAAAAATCGTCAGGGCTTTCAATATTACAGGTTCAATATTACAGTGTCAAGAATGTGGTGAGAATACCTTCAGGCGACAATACGTTCACGCATAACCTCTCACGAACAACGCAGTACACGGCCTGCCTGAAATAACCGAGAATAAGCAGTGTTTACGTAGAGTTGTCAGAACTAACAGGCAAGCAAACAGCTGAAATAACAGCAGAAATCAATGTAGAACGTACGACGAACGTATCTGTCAGGACAGTGCGGCGAAACAGCCGAATAAGGCGGTGAAAAGTGCCCTGCAAACAAATTGATAATCGCGATGCTCATATGAAAGAGAATACAAAATATGTAGATTCACACAAAATCAGTCTGTGGGCAATCTTTGCAGAGATACAACGAGAAACGTGTTTTCCATGTTTTATTTTCTCGGCATCTTGCATGTATCAGGCTGCAAAAATGCAGACGGGAAACATAGTTTAATTGAAGGAATTTTGTCAATGAATTTTGACGCCAAATTCATATAGAAAAAATTGAAATTCATTTTGGACGTGATTGATACTGTTTCAATTTGCCCCTGAAATGAATCTTAAAACATTCTATAACATTTTTTCAGATTTTTAAATAATGTAGACAGTACTGAAACAAAACTAAAACCGATTGCTATCAGGAGATCTTTTAAAGACATTCATGGACAATATTCCAAACGACGATGGAAAAACGACGATGGCACCAAATCGCTGACCTGAATCCCAACGAAATTTTGGGACATAATCAGAGATCATTTCGTACAGAAAATCCTACAACGCCAACACTTTTGCAGTAAATAAGAGACGGCTATAAGGTAGCGTGGCTCAATATGTCTGCAGAGGACTTCAGTGCCTTGTTGAGTCCCTGCCACGTCGAATTTCTTCACTTCTCTGGATTAAAGCAGTTCCGACACGAAATTTGGTGGCATCCTTTACTTTTGTCTCCTCAGTGTACTATGGTCGAGTTTATCCGCTGCCTGGAGAATCCGCTGCACTGATCGAGTAGTTCTAAGGCGAATGCTGAAACAATGCTGAGACAACCACAACGCGCGCCTTATTTCTTTCCTCATCCTGTCCTGTCCTTTCATAAAACACATACACACACACAAATACACTTACATGCATTACAACCCCATATGTCAGGAGGCCAGTGTGGAGCTTGAGCTTGTCCTGGCTGGTTGGTGTTCCGCTGAGGCGAAATATTTGGGGAATTCTTCATGAAGTGGGCATGTAGGTCAGCGCCGAATCTATCCACCGAGCGGAGAACGAACATCGCCACCTTCAGCCATAAAACATTTACTATAATAATGGCCATTTTTTGGGGTACTCGGAAACGTCATCAATCACCTTTTTTTCTCCTTTTGACGTTTGTTCGTCAACCCCTTTTCCCCTTTTGCCTGACCCATTGTTGCTTCTCTTGGTAGTCACCTCGATCTGCCCCATCTCGACTCGTCTTTTTGGCCCCTCTTATCACCTCTTTCCTTTTAAATTCGGAAAAGACGACATCCGCTTTCTTCGCCGACACTCCTTTTTATTTTTTTTTCTTTTGGGGGACTTACCTTCATTTAGATTTTCCGTCCCGTCCTTTCTTTTTCTGAACCATTTTATCCCTGCCATTTCCCCATGTTTCCCCCTTACTCCCCCGTAAATTAAATTTTTTCTTTCCTTTCCCCATTCACCAATTTGATAAACTTACAATTTTTGGTTTGCCTCTTTTTCGCCTCAAAGATTTTGCTTTGGGAGACTTTTTGCCTCAAAGTTTTAAAAATATTCAAAGTATTTATTTTATTTACTGACTCCAGTACATCTTTCCCAAATTAAGAAAAAAAAGGGAAATATTTAAAAAATTTAAATACTATACTAAAACCAAATTAAAGCGGTTTCATTCCCAAAAATTTCCCCGAAAAAAAATACATTTCTATAATAAATATTTAAATAAAGTGATTACCTTCAGAAATCTTTAAAAAAATTAAAGAAAGTTATAAAAATGAAATAAGAAATATCGGGAAAAGACATCACAAATAAGGGGTTTATTTCCCCTTTTTAAAAAAATCATGTATTTTATAATAAACTGTGATTGGATTAAGAAAGTATTCTATTTTTGTTCAAAGGTCCACCTCAAAAATTAAATTTTCCCCCTTGACCTTCTTATAGTTTCTCTCATTAATAAACTCCTTTTAGTTTTAGTTCCTTTAAACCCTTTTTTTTTCCCCCCATTATTTTCAAAACTTATTTATATTCATGGTGTGGAGTGTTATACCGGTTCACCCCCATATTTTATCTTTTAAATTGTTTTCTTTTTCAATAAAAATTTTATCTTCCTTTAAAAAAAAGAGGAATCGGTTGGGAAAACAGCATGAAATGAAACGGGTATAGATGTTCTCCGTCCAAATTTTTTATAGTTTAATGCAAAAAAAATTTTTAAAAAAAAATTATAAATCAATTTTTTAATGAAACGTGTTGGGAATTTACAATAAAAATTTTTTTCATAAAATCATTTTATTTCAAACTATTCTTTTAAAATAAAAAAAATTAAGTAAGATTTTAAAAGGGTATTTAATGAACTCAAAAAACTCAGGTTATAATTTTTTAGACAAGAAAAAAAGAACATTAGAGCATTTGGATCATCAAAAAAAATTTTTTTGCACAAAAAATTTAACAAGTGTTAAAATACCCCACTGATATTCATAAAATTTTCACTCTTTGTACTTCCAACAAACAAAGGAATGATAAAGTGGGGGGATATTTATCTTGATAAAATTGAAAGGAGGAAGGAAGGATCATGTCCGTAGCTCATTGTAAACGGTGCTGCTCCGGCATTCACCAGCATGTGATCAGGAAATTCACAGAAAACACTGAGAAGAGAGTCAATCTAAGAGCTCGAATTTTGCTATCGCCACCAATTCGTTAGTGTTTAACACACGAGCCAGTTCCCATCACCAGTCCGAGATCAAACCCCGGCCTTCTAGTCGACGACTTTATGGGTCAGTACATTGCCATAACGATTGAAACTAAATAATCGCCTGCAAACCCATCATCAGATAAAATGAATATCTACGTCATCCGTCTATTATGAGATGAGAGAAGTAACTTTGATAATTTTGATTGAAGTATGAAAATTAAGGACAGTAAAGTCATACAACATTACCATAAAATGTGGACTTCATTACCTTCCATTGACCGCATGTGATTTTTCTCTCCATGCATCCGTTTTCAATTCTCGTGCTTTGCACTTTTCACTCACCTGGCGCGCCACCCAGTCTGGTGCGTTCGCTGGCCCTGCAACCCCCATCTACAGGCCTCGCACCCACCCTCCCCGCTGCCTTGGTACGAGTCGGCGTGGCGACGCCCCTTGTTTGAGCTGGCCTAACTCGATTACTGACCACCTCCTCGCGACATCTCGATTCTCTTGCGCGCACTCATTTTTGGTGAGGCCTCTCTCTCTCTCTCTCTCTCTCTCTATATATATATATATATATATATATATATATATATATATATATATATTAGATCATCCGTTTGCCGAGGTCTCGGAAAACGGAGCACATCAATATTCAAGAATAAGATGAGCTGTTTGAACGCGCGCCAACGCGCATGAATACAATCCGAAAATGAAAACTACGAACTATATCCGTAAGGGAGCGTCTCGGTAGAGTATGCGACACCGAGAGTCGGGAGAAAGAAAGTTTTCTTTTCTGAAGTAACAGCTGGAGAGTGAGGACCTACCGATCACGAGAAGGCGGCCTTCGTGCTACTACGGACTTCAGGACTGCATCTACGATAAAAACTCTTCAAGACATTCGAGGAGGTAATTATCATATTACAGGCATTAAAACAATTCATCAGGAAAAGGATGAAAGTATAAGTGATGCATTTAAAATCTTTGTAAGAGAGAGGAGTGTGAATAGCATGAAACTAACGAGGCCATTCATTTCTTTTCTTTGCAGTTTTTCTTATTTTATATTTACTCTTCTTATACGATAGACTCAGTTGTCGTATTGAAGATTCTTTTAAATATGGAATTAAAAGCTAGTTACATTCTATAAAGAATACGAAAAGAGTATCAACTGGAAAAAACGAGACGGAGGCCACATCGTGAGTTGAACAACCGTTCTGCAGAGGGGCGGCTTTGCCCCGACCGAGCTGCAAGGACAAGGACACCGAGCGACTGGAAGAGTCGACGCCGTAGATTTCTCTACGCCGTGAAAAAGACACAGTAAGGTCGTGCCAACTTGAACAATTTGTAGATATTAGAAGGAATAATTTGTTTCGGAAAGAAAGTATTAGTACAGGTTCTTATACCGATATTCTGGAAAAATAGAATCAATCTTTCTTTCAAGAAAACTTAGCTAATTGTAAAGTTGCAACTAGGAATTTACGACTGAATGATTAGTCAAAGTTTTAAGTATTCTTGAAATTGATTTAAATGAGAGAAAGGAAACAGTGTAGTTAATTATTGAGAGTGTAAGTTGTTTTTTTTTCAGCAAGACAAAATTCTTGATATGTAAAGTGTTTTATGTTCATTGTCTGTAATAGCAATTTAATTAGAATATACTTAAGTAAATGGAAAGTGATTTGACTTGAGTTTCGTGTAAATGCATTCAATCCACAACGGCCCACATGACCCTGATCCCGCTATTCTAATTGTATTTTTTTTTTTGCGCCACCTTGAAACCCATTCTGAGCTAGCGAGCGGAGGGGTGGGTCGCAACTGGCGCCCATAGCGGGGCCTGATTATTGGATGCATTTACCAAAACTCGATTTGAAAAAACTGAGACAAAATTTGGTGGAACCAAAATTACTAGTACAATTGAATCACAGTTCACTAAAATTTCTGACCAGGTTGCAGAATCAAGTGTGTTGAGTAAAGTGTTTATTTCAGGAGTGGTTTTTTTCGAAAAGGATATTTATTATATGAGAGTTTTATCAGTTTCAAATTGTCTGGTATTTCTGTGTGAAATATTTTGTGAAAGGTGTATGGTGTCTGGAAAGAATTGATTGATTCTAGGCAGTTAATAGATTCAAATGGCAGATAAGTATAACGTGGCTAGGAATTTACCTACGTGGAAGGAACTTGAGGAATCAGATAGCGATAGGGAAACTGGGGACAAGCACCAGGTACGATGATCGGGGAGAAACGACAGGAGTAGAACTAGGAACGGCAGGAGAAACTAGCGAGACGTCGCCGACAGAATCACAGCCAACGCCAACTACGATCAGGATGAGGAAGAACGAAACCTCGAGAGGGCTAATTCAATGATGCAACGGTTAATAGGTCAATTTATGCAACAATTAGATGTGAGGTTAGTCATGCAGGATGGAAAACAGAGGAAACCATAAAAAAATTAGGGGTTACTTTGGAAACTAAACTAGAGGAGAACAAGGCTACTTTGGAAACCAAATTAGAGGAAAATAACTCGGCAATAAGTGCATTGGAAACAAAATTCACGGAATTCGACACGAAATTAGAAGAAAATAATAGGAAGTTAGAAGAAAATTTAAAAGCACAGTTTACTGAATTAGCGGGCAGTGGAAGGTCGAATTTAGGCGAGGTTCAACAAGAATTAGCACAGGAACATGAGAACTTAGAGAAAATTCACGGAGCTAGGACTTGAATTAGAAGAAAAGGTTGATCAAGTAACGAAAGAATTTGAAACTAGGATCGAAGCACAATCGGATCTTATAACCGCCGTATCCGACAGGCAGATTGAGGTAGAGCAAGGAGTAGAAAAGTTCCAGAAATTAGTTACTGAACAAGTTCAGGTTCAAGCTAATAAATTAGATAATGGAATAAAGGCTCTTTCTGAACAGGATGGCGTTCTACAACATCAAATTAATGCATATAAGAATGAAGTAATAGAACTGAAAAATCAATTAGAAAATTTACCATCGAGTGGAGGAAGTGTTCAGCCCACGTATGTTTCATTACCGTGTACTCCAATTTCAGTGCAGCGGAGATGAAAATCCATGTGTATTTATGAAAGAGGTAGATAATTTCTTTCTTTAAATTGTGTTCCGACAGTAAGAAAACTCGAATCGTTTATCAGATGTTGCAGGGTAATGCACGAATCTGGGCAGATAGTTTAGAGAGTTTCCCAAAACTATGGCCGAACTCAAAGAAAAATTTTATCCGAGATATTGAATAACCGAAACTAAAACCAATTTTAAAGTAAACGTAATGTATGGTACGTGGAAGAAGGGTACGATGTCCATGCAGGAATATGCAACGGAAAAAATTAGCTTGTTTCAAATTATGTACTCCGACGATACCGGATGAAGAAATTGTCTGTTTATTAATACGTCATTTTCCTTCCTCGACGCAAAATTTGCTTAAAAATCTCTTACCAATGTCCACTGAAAAATTAATAACGCAGCTAGATTGTATGATGCCACTTTCGTGTATAATGAAAGGTTACAGAAAGCAAGGGCAAATGCTAATGGTCCGGTAAATGGTCAAGATAGCAGGCAGCAACAACATAATGTAAGCAAACCAGAAACAGGAGAAACTTACAAACCGAAACATTACCAAGAAAAACAAAACTTATGCTAGACAAGACAGGACCTCGTCTAGGGATAGAAATAGAAAAATTCTATTGATAGAGGAGTTTTCCAACCCAGAAATACAGGACCAAGTACATCTCAGGACATGAGTCGGAAAATTAGAAAGGTTTGTTTCGACACGCCATCCTGCCGCAAACCAAATAGAACAATCTAGTGAAGAAGAGGTTGGCGATATTATCAATCGAATTAATCTCATTTGATGATGAACCGTGGAACGAAGAAGAACAAATGCAGATCGGATCCAGGAGGCAGTGTCCGAGAATTAAAGTTAAATGTGAGGTGTTGATACTTCGGTATTAGTAGACACAGGTTGTGCAACTTCCGTCATAGCTGAAAGTTTGTTGCATGAATTAAAGAACAAAGGAGGAGGTACCTACATTGCCGCTCGTGAAATCTTTTCTGATAGGTGCGAATCGGAAAATCAAAACCAATAACAAGACAAGTTTATTTGGAAATAGAGATAGGCAAGAATAAGTATCAAGTTGTGTGTCTTGTAGCGTCAGAACTTTTATATCCACTCATACTGGGAGTCGATTTCATGAAACAACACGGAGTTGTTATCAACTTAGAGAACAATACTTTAACTTTGAAACCGAATAATCAGCAGGATCTCGAATTTGATTCATTCACGTGGAATTATTGGGAGGCTAATTGTTTGGAGGAAGAAGATGAACCTACAAATTCGTTCGAGTGTGCAGAGAAACGATAATCTCAATGCATATCAGAAGAAACAGTTAACTGAAGTATTACTTAGGAATCAAAAGGTGTTTGCAAAAACAAAATCCAGTAAAAGATTTTCAATTCGAAATAGAATTAACAGATAAAACACCATTCACGGGTTACCAATATTCATTCCAGAAAAACATAAGGAAGAGGTGGATAAGCTCATTGCTACCATGGTCAAAAGATGATATCATCATGAAGTCCAAAACCTCTTATCTAAACTGATAGTGCTCGTAGAAAAGAGTAAGGGAAGATAAGGTTGTGTTAGATGCAAGAGATTGAATCAGTTACCCTACCGTACAGAGACAGACCGTTGCGTGTAGAGGATTTAACTAATCAATTATCCGGCATCAAGTGGTTGAGTTCAACCGACTTCACTGCATCGTATTGGCAGATAGCGATAGCACCTGAATGTAGACAATATACAGGATTTATTCACCGGGGAATTTCGTATGTTTTCAAAAGAATGCCATTTGGACTCAAGAACAGTGCATCTGCTCTTGTGCAATGTTTAGACAATATCATTGACAGAGAGATGTCTAGCGATGCTTTTATCTATATTGATGACGTGCTCGTGTATTCGAAGACATTTGAAGAACACATGAACAAGCTAGATATTTTGTTGAAACGTCTAATTGAAAATAATTTACAACTGAATTTGGAGAAAGTAATTTCTGCACTAAACAAGTTAAGTTCCTGGGTTATGATGTGACAGTTAACGGCAAAATGAATATGGAAAGATGCGAGAGATAGATAAAATTGCACCGCCAAAAAACACGAAACAACTTAAAAGTTTGTTAGGTTGCGTCAAATATTACGCCATATTTATTCCTAATTTCGCCATGCACATTGAAATATTTCTTCCGTGCTGCGAAAGCATACTAGATGAAAGTGGGAATACAATCGGAAAGTACAATTTCCACAGTTTGCGACCATTTAAAGAATGAAATAAATGGCAAAATGATGAAACAAACAGATAAAGTAACCGACAAGAATCATGTAAAAAGAAAAGAAAAACAGGAGGGAGAAAGAAGGAGATAAAAGAATAAAGACGAAAGAAGAAGGAGAAGAAGAAAGAAGAAGAAGGAGAAGGAAGAAACAAGATAGCTCGACATTCCAGAATCAAGACAGAAGAAAGGAAGAGCATCAAGTTGGGTTAAAAGATTTTTGGCATATGAAATCAAATTCCACAAAATCTTTTTCGAAAGAAGGGTTATGTGACCATCCGTTTGCCGAGGTCTCGAAAACGGAGCACATCAATATTCAAGAATAAGATGAGTTGTTTGAACGCGCGCAACGCGCATGAATACAATCCGAAAATGAAACTCGAACTATATCCGTAAGGAGCGTCTCGGTAGAGTATGCGACACGAGAGTCGGGAGAAGAAAGTTTTCTTTCTGAAGTAACAGCTGGAGAGTGAGGACCTACCGATCACGAGAAGGCGGCCCTTCGTACTACTACGGACTTCAGGACTGCATCTACGATAAAACTCTTCAAGACATTCGAGGAGGTAATTATCATATTACAAGGCATTAAAACAATTCATCAGGAAAAGGATGAAAGTATAAGTGATGCATTTAAAATCTTTGTAAGAGAGAGGAGTGTGAATAGCATGAAACTAACGAGGCCATTCATTTCTTTTCTTTGCAGTTTTTCTTATTTTATATTTACTCTTCTTATACGATAGACTCAGTTGTCGTATTGAAGATTCTTTTAAATATGGAATTAAAAGCTAGTTACATTCTATAAAAGAATACGAAAAGAGTATCAACGGAAAACGAGACGGAGGCCACATCGTGAGTTGAACAACGGTTCTGCAGAGGGGCGGCTTGCTCCGACCGAGCTGCAGGACAAGGACACCGAGCGACTGGAAGAGTCGACGCCGTAGATTTCTACGCCGTGAAAAGACACAGTAAGGTCGTGCCAACTTGAACAATTTGTAGATATTAGAAGGAATAATTTGTTTCGGAAAAGAAGTATGTAGTACAGGTTCTTTATACCGATATTCTGGAAAAATAGAATCAATCTTTTCTTTCAAGAAAAACTTAGCTAATTGTAAAGTTGCAACTAGGGAATTTACGACTGGAATGATTAGTCAAAGTTTTAAGTATTCTTTGAAATTGATTTAAATGAGAGAAAGGAAACAGTGTAGTTAATTATTGAGAGTGTAAGTTGTTTTCTTTTTTTCAGCAAGACAAAATTCTTGTATATGTAAAGTGTTTTATGTTCATTGTCTGTAATAGCAATTTAATTAGAATATACTTAAGTAAATGGAAAGTGATTTGACTTGAGTTTCTAGTAAATGCATTCAATCCACAACGCCCATGACCCTGATCCCGCTATTCTAATTGTATTTTTTATTTTGCGCCCACCTTGAAAACCCATTCTGAGCTAGCTGGCTGAGGGGGTGCAATATATATATATATATATATATATATATATATATATATATATATATATATATATAGCCGCGACGCTGTGATTGCATTACGTCTGCAGTACAAGATTTCACAATTTATTTTTCAAATTATTGTCACATAAATCTACATACGTTATGTTGCACACGAACTTGTGATTCTGCTCTGTATCTGACGTTGAGTTTATCAAAACGCCATCCGACATTTAATGACAAATTTGATTAAAGCCTAATTAATTCTGTGGCGAACAAATACGTGCGGCTCGTGGACAATTTTAATGTAATTAATACACCGCAACATTTGGCAAAGTTTATTTAAATTGTCTTTTTTATAAAAGAGAGAGAACAACAAATTATTGTGAATTCCATCTGCGTGCGGCCGTGCCTGTTTGCGCACGTGCTGCCCGGTGGGCGTTGCGCTCTGGACCCCGCGGGACCCTCCACGGCCGCTGCGGACCCGGAAGTGTTTTGTTTCGGAGCTACAATAATGAACGCAGTAATTTTACACTACCCTCAGCGATATGGCCTGTGGTATAAACGTTAACGTGTGCTCTACATTCCAAAATGAAAGTAGTGCCTCTCTGTTAATATTCGTGCTGGTGACGTGTTTAGTCCCTTTATCTGATGATGGGTTTTGCATGCAATGTCATGCTTTATTGAAATGTTAATGCGTTTAATACTGTTATGCCTTTTTAAATTTTATAGAGGAGTCTGCGATCTTTGTTTTTTGTTCATATCCCCATTTGAAGTTTGATTTACAAAGTACACCTCCAGAAATAACTAATTGAAGCTCGGCGTTTGTAATTGAGTTGATATCTGCTATGTTTTTACTCGTACATTTATTTACTAGTTCTTCATTAACCCTTGCGGTACAATGAAAAAAATAAACGTTGCATACCTCAAAATTTCCAACCAAGCCGAAATAGCGAAATGGAAACAAATACTTTTCGTTTTTGAAAAAACATCACTTTTGTATCATCCGTACCAGAGAGAAATTGTGCCGTATTATTATCAACAATTCACTATAACAATGCAATGAATTTTAAAAATTATAAAAAATTTGAAATAACTCGTTACTAACGAAAAGCGCTATCGACACCCTTGATCAAATGGCGCATGAATACACCGTTTGTCGTGAAACAAATAGATGGACAGGGGCATTTTTGAAAACGTTCTTGATGTTGGAACTACGTCACTTATTTTTTAGAAGAATTTACATCCCGCATGAAATAAGAAAAATAAATCTAAGAGAAAGATATTTCCAAGAGAAGTAACTACTCAACTTGTGAAACCTCCTGGGGGAAGAAATGGCTGAATAAACATCACATTGCAGTAATGGAGGACGTTGCAGGCACAAGTGGGCAACATACCTTTGCCAAACTCTCGGGGAAGGATGGGGGCAAAAATAAAAAGATGACCTTTGAAAATATCTGGAAATATCAAATAATGTTGCGACTTACGTTATCTACCTCTTTTGTAATGAACACACAATAAACTTGAGATGCTACAGAACGGCACAGACTTTCTCGTGGTAAAGTTTTCTAATTTCCTTGGTGTGGACTAGCTTTACGATATTTCCCCATCCTCTTGCTAAGTACCGATCTACCATCCTATCGCCGACGAAAGTACATTGTTTGAGATTTTCTCAATTTTTCTTTTTTCTAATAGTAGAACTGAAATATTTATAAAATTAAAGAAGATTAACCCTCGTCGTAAATGGCAATTTTCATTGAAAAATTTAGAGCTGTTTTTAAGAAAATGGCATTTACGTGTTACTCTAATTAGAAATTTGAGGTCTTTTCACATAAAATTTTTTGAACTTAATTTAATACCATTTGAGGCACTTTAACTCACAAATTCAATAGTGTTAAAAATCTCTGAAATTTTCATATTAACGACGTAAGATAGATTTAAAAAAAATATATTTATGTAATTTTTGATAAATCAAAACAATACTCCAAAATGAACTTTATGTGATTTTAAACAGTGCAATTAGTACTACCTGTTGGAAAAGTTGTAGGAACAAAATTGGATATATTTTTGAGAAAATGGTGTCTGAGCGTTTTGAAACCGAGGAATTTTGAGCTCATTTTAACGCAAAACTGTTGAGCTTTGGCGAACTTTTATATGGCATTATTTCAAGCACATATATTTATATAAACAATAATGTGAAGAAATCGCCGCTAGTGTAAATGTTAACGATGTGAGAGCCAAGTTAAAAATTAAATTTTGTAATTTCTGAAAAGAAAAAAAAACAAAGGAAACAGCAATATGCCGTTTACATCATCTTATAGAGTGAATGTAGGGCTACCCCTACCAAACGTTTAAAGAAAAAAATTGGTGCCGTTTTTGAGAAAATCTCTTCTTTATTTTTTAGAATTGCAAATATTGCGCAAATGATTATTTAAAAATGTATCTGACCTTAATGAAAGAACCAATTATGGACCAAAATTAATTTGAAGAAAATCTATATCTTCAATTTTGTAGTTGTAAGAAGACGCCGAAAACATCAAACTTTTTCAAAAAGTTTGTGTTAAGTGTGAAAATAGGACCTATGCCACCTTTATAAGTGTCTTTACTCAATTTTACAAGGAATTTAAAGAATAAATTTAATGCCATTTTTGAGAAAATTTTGAGACTGCCCGGTGCGGCTTCATGTAAAGTACTCCCAAATTTTGAAGAAAGTTTTTCAAAATTCAGCACCTCGAATCAAGCCAGATCGACCGACTATTTGTTCGATTGTTCTGTTCAACGTTTTCAAATGAGGAATTACATAACGAGAAGACCCGTAATTGATTGTGATTGATTGACGGGCCACAAACCGCGTGTTCAAAGAACGTTATTTAGAACACTGAGGGATCAGGTTGAAAATGATCTTTTCTTCTCCCAAAAAATAATCCTGAATTCAAACGGAATACGTATGACAATGTGTGTAGAATAATGTTCTCTCTGCTCTATGGCAATAACGGTCAGTTCACTGTTGTGTCCAAATACAACAGTTTTATTTTATAAACAAGCGCGCTCATAAATAGTGTCCGGTAACTATTTGAACTAGAGTTAAAACGGCAGTAATTTGTGTGCAATGTGGTTTATTTATTATTTCAATAAATTCTATTTATATGGTATTTATGAATTATAATTATAATATTTGTATTATTCTTATTTGATGGGTCATATTGTTGTTGCGTAATAATTCAGCAACAATAGTTTGTTTTTTAATTGGTTAGGTCGCTTCAACATCTTAAGGTCATTAGCGACCACTATTGCCGTTAACGGTATGGTAACTATGTGGATGAAACGATAGGGTGATTGATGATAAGCGGTGAAAGGACGAACACAAATACAACCATGCCCGAGGCGGGACTTGAACCCGCGACCCTTCGGTCCGAGATCCCTACGACACTACTGCCTTAGCGATCTCGGCCACCGGGCCGGCAAACAACAATAGTTGTTTTCATCCAAAATTGAAAACTTCGTCGAAACTTACTGATGGCGCGTTTTATAAGAAATATCTATGTCAGTGCGAACGGTGCACCTGCAGTGGTAGGCAGTTCTGGAAAGGACGCAGGCGTCGGGGGCGTAGAGGTAGGCGGTGAGTGAGGTTGGCGGACGGCGGGTATTGGGCGACAGCTGGGACGGTGGCGGCGGCGGCGGCAGGAGTGCGAGCGCTGGCACCGGAGATGGTCCGGGACGGAGCGCTTGGGGCAGAGGGCGGAGTGACGGGTGGGTGGAGCAGGCGGCTATTTATTGCGGACGGGACAGGTGCGGATTCCCAGCGGCCACGCCACGCGTGCCCCGGGCCCCCCGCCGCCCACGCACCGCTCGCCTGCGCGCCCCGGGAAAAATATATGTTTTTCGACTAAATATCGATGAAGAAAACATCGGAAAGCCATATATCGATGTTAATATATCGATGTTTCAAGTGTAAAACATCGATGTTTTAAAAACATCGATTTTTTGCCATCCCTAGAGCAGCGTCCGCAGAGGGTGGAAGGTGGCAGCGGCGGCGGCCGGCAGGCGGCGCAGACGAGCCTCGAGTGGGCCGGGCCCTTCCTCAGCGCCCGCGCGGCCTAACAAATTGTACTTTATGTTGGGGAATAAAGGAAGACGGATGCGCAGCCGGTGCCTCTTGGCGAATACTTAGGCGGAGGGGCTGCCCCGGCGGCGGAGGCCGGCTGCCTGCCGGCTCAGCGGCGCGGCCAGGAAGGGCGTTCTCAGGACTCTTCACCAACAAATGTACTAGAAGCCCGAATACTGTGAAATATATACACAGAAAAGGAAATGGTTTCTGTAGGTCAGCAAATGTTTTCAAGGTTAAGTTGAAAAGCAAACACCGGAAACGCTTTTTCTCAATAGTGATATTTTTCAAGTTTATCTATGTATCGAATAAGACGACACCTTTCATTCTAAATAAATAATATTCAATGTGTAATTCTTCAACTTATAGGTAATCAGACGTAGGGTGAAACGAAGATGACGCTAGACCTGGAGAAAAAGTTTTATATAGGCTTCAGGGACAGCACGAGGCATCTCTGAGGATCAAATAATTTCTGCAGGATAATCGTTGCAAGTTAATGATGCCGGATGTGGTTGAATGAATTTTGAAGGATGACAAAATTACGTACGAAAACTGTAGAAGCGACCATATTTTGATGAATTGCTGAACTAAATACAGAAAGAGGAAGATGATGCAGTGTGGTGCCCATTACACTACTGAATATCGAATGGCGATTTTCTATTCAGTAATCGCCAAGCTTATTTCCACTAAAAAGCAGTTATATATTCTAAGTCATATCAACAGGAAATAATAAGATTCTGCAAGAAAATTAATATATTCAATAAAATATAAGTGTAATGTAATGTAAGTAATGTAATGTAATGAAATGTAATGTAATGTAAGTGTAATATGTAAAATACTGAAAAGTCGCTAAGAACCTTTGGTTGATGCGACTATAATAAACAAAAAATTCCTGCTGAAGTCCCCCCTATTGAGCGTAACTAACACTGGAGAGTAACACTCACAGTTCTTCGGGCTCCTAAGCTATCCAGGCTCTCCGACTCAGCATAGGCTCAAAGCCAAAGTCGAAGCCCCGACCATTCACACCAACGGGTTGACAAGTTATGTGACGCAATCTAGCCCCCTGCGGCCAGCAATGGGAAATTCCCCGAAATTTTCTCACAATTAAAATACTTGTTCTTGCCCAGTCCATTTTTTAGCCAGAATTCGCACCCACTATACCGCCGTCCGCCGTGAGCAGTGGCGACCACGCGCCCGCGTCCCGAGGTGGGGGAATATGGGAGAGGGAGCGGTCATGGGTGAGGGTGAGGGCGAGAACATTGGTGTGAGTACGAGATTGAGCGTGAACGAGGGCATGAGTGAAGGTGTGGACGAGGTTGTGGACGAGAGTGTGGACGAGGGTGTGGACGAGGGTGTGGACGAGGGTGTGGACGAGGGTGTGGACGAGGGTGTGGATGAGGGTGTAGACGAGGGTGTGGACGAGGGTGTGGACGAGGGTGTGGACGAAGATGTGGACGAGGGTGTGGACGAGGGTGTGGACGAGGGTGTAGACGAGGGTGTGGGTGAGAGTATGGAAGAGGTCGCAGGTGTAGACGTGGGCAAGGGCGAGAGTGAAGGTCAGGACGAGGGCGAGAGCGAGGGCGAGGGCGAGGGAGAGCGCGAGGGTGAGGGCGAACACGGGAGCAAGGGTGAAAAAGTGACTGAGTGCGTCGTTGTGAGTGAATAAGAGCGTGAGCGAAGACATTAGCGAGAGTGAGTCACAGTCGAAACGAGGAAGGTGGAGGGTGGAGGACGAAAACGAAGGGTAAAGGGAGGGAGACTGGAGGCGAGAGCGGAGGGTAAGGATGGAGGACGTGAGCGATGCAATGGGTGACGGCTTGGAGGAGCTTTTGGGCGAGAGCGACAGAGTTGACAATGGCAAAAGTGTGAGCGAGGGTTTAGGCGAGGGCAAACATTGAAGGATTGGAGCAAGGTTGAAAGCGTGTGCGAATGTGGAGGGCGTTGGCATGGACGTAGGCGAGGGCGTGGGTGAGGACGACGGCCAGGACGAAGGGGAGGTGGGCATGGGGGAGATTTTAGACGAGGGCGCTGGCGTGGTAAGGTCAAAAACACGAGCGAGAGTTTATGTGCGGGCAAAGATTAGAGGATTGGGGAAAGGTTGAATGCGCGAGCGAAGGTGAAGGGCGTGGACGTAGGCGAGGGCAAGGGCGTGAGTGATAGCGAGAGACAGGGTGAAGTGGAGGTGGGCGTGGCGGATTATTCGGAAGAGGGCGCTAGCGTGGTGAAGACAAAAGCATGAACGAGGGTTTAGGTGAGGGCAAAAGTTGGAGGACTGGGGGAAGGTTGAGGGCGTTGGCGTGAGTGATGGCGAGGCCCGGGGCGGAGGGGAGGTGGGCGTGGGCGTGGGCGTGGGGAGAACGTGTGCCGTGTGGGTCTCCCGTGGTTGGCGGAGCAGCGGCCGTGCGCCGCGTGGGCAGCGTTCCGCAAAGCGCCCAAAGAGGAGCGCCTTCGCTCGGCGCGCCGGCACGCGCGCACCGCCCGGGCTGTCGCATGGAGAGCGGCATGTACGCGCCAAAGATACTACACGAGTTGGATCTGCTAGTGTTGCGAATAATGTTGATTCTGCAATTTAGCTTCCTCAGGTTCAATACCACAGGAAGGATTGACTGATGATCTTGAATGAAACACACAAAGAAGTATAACGTCTTTTAATTCTGACTCAAAGCTCTGTACAGGCCAGGTCTTGGCCGAAAGATGTTAACACTAAGACGTCTGGTGAGCTTATGTGCTGTTTTCCCTTCTGAATCTTGCGTATATATAGGGTATTTTACAGATGATGATTTACATTTGGATGTGTTTACAACATGTATCTGGAAGGTTCCTTCGGTATACTACAGATAATGTGATTACACTTCATATATTGTAGCATCTGGTATTCTTCATGGAAAGAATATTGAATCACAAATAACTCATTAGTAATCTACAGAAGGTTTCTACAGTGGAATTATTTAGTAAACAGATAACAGCGGCTAGTTGTAGAAGCGACGGTGTCTGGCGGAAGATTTCTCATGGAGTCTTCTGTGGTGCTTTCCGTCGATGGCGGAGTGGGTGCATTACATAATTCACGAATGGCAGTAATTGTGAGTCTGCTCCTCTAAGAGTCAACAATTGTCAGTCTGCTTGACTAAGACTCAGATAGATAATTGGTCATTACTACTGGAGGTTTGTTTAAATACGATTCCTAGCGAACGTCCCATAACAGTTGGGAGATATGAAATAAATGTAGATTTGATTACTAATTACCCTTCTTTGTCAGAAAATATCAGTTCTCACGCTATTTACATCAGTGAGAACAGTTTACACGATTGGTTTCATAAAACCATCAATTATTAACAGCGTACTTGGTTTCCGTGGTGACATCCTGCGTTCGATTTCCGGACGAGGCAAAATGGAGTTGTAGACTCCATTTCAATTGCCTCTGTTTCTATAGCTGTGAGACAAAAGCAAAGCAGGTATGCTAAATATGGTGAAGAAAACATCAAAAGGTATATATGATGAGAAAACATTATGTCTCCCTTACGTCAGGTGTATAATAAATAAAAACAGAGCCCAGGAATAGGAACATTGTTAGCTGACAAAGACGGATTAACCCGACACTAAATTCCAAATAAATAATAATAATAATAATAATAATAATAATAATTATTATTATTATTATTATTATTATTATTATTATTATTTGATATTAAGGATCTCTTCTTGCAGAATCATTGCGTCGAGTCTGTTGCATCGAATACATTGCACGATACCATAATCAAACAAAAATTACAATATACAACACATGAAAACATTAAATTACGTTTCAGTTTTACACCCAAGACGTATGTGCAGTAGACATCCTTGCTATTCCTTAATTATAATTTTCCATTACTTGGATTCATATTGACTTCGTTTAATGCAAATCAAATCATGAAAGTATGAGTGCCCGAATGTACTATTTCTCCAGAATGAAATTGTGACAAAATTTTTACAATAAGGCAGTGCACTGAATCCCACGCGGGTCAGTGTATTTTCAAAGGGCAAAATTTCCACAAAGGCGAAGTCTCGCGTGAAGAATATAAAAGATCCACAAAAGGTTTGCACCCTGCAAATTTAAATATTTCCTACCAATCTATTCATCTTATTCAGCAAGATAAAATCAAAAATGAAAAACCTCAGTTGTCCATGGTGGCATTAACTAAAATCTATAATTCAGTAAGTCTACTAAATTCACCCTTGTATAGAATTAAAATGAGTGCGATAGTAAATGAAATTCTGAGTGCATAAACAATGAAGACAATTCTTAAATATGTTTCTTAATTTATTTATAGGTCTTAAATCAATGTAAAGAGGATCAGATGTTATATTTTATTCAAAATATAAAAGCATAAGTCTTCACTTTCTCAAACGTAACCTCCAATAATGTTAAAAATAGTTAACGTGGACAAAAAATATAATATGACTAAAGGCGTACAATTTTTTACCAATGCACAATTTAATTACTGTTATAATAAAATTATCCCCCTTACAAAGAAAACGCTGTAAAACAAGCCCCCTTATAAAATAGTAAAGCCTTAAACAAATTTCAATAGTAAGAAACAATCATTTTCATCGCTTATCGATCGTAAGTTGGAGGATTAATTGATTTCGGGTCAACGTTTTAGGTCAGTATCAGTGTAATGGTTGTTAAAACCCAGAAAATAGCGGAAGCCTTCCCACTGGAATGTGAGATCCGGTGCCGACCGTCACGCCTGCTTGCGGTGGTTTCCTCGTCTAGGGAAGTCCCAACAGAAAAGCACCATTCTGGGAACGCTCTTAAGCTCCAGACCGGTCTCCTGAAATGTATGGTGGAGTAACATGATATGAAGCAAGGAGAGCAAAGTTCTCAAGCGGAAGATAGTTATATACCCGGGAGTAAGCTGAAGGAAATAATACGTGCTGTCCGTACAAGTTTAGGGTACTGTTACTGGATCATTTGTATTTGTTGGGAGAATACTACACCTGTCATTTGTAAGAGGAAACCTCTTCGAGCATGAAAGATGTATACAACCTGCCACGGACACTACGCATAAAAATAATGTGGGCATTATTTCACATAGACATTTACTTAGCAGGCTTTTTACTAAACTTTCATCAATTGCTTACATTTTGTCACATTTATGTTCTGAGTTTTGGAAATTACATTTCATTGGATGAAGGTGGAAATCTAGTTTGTTGGGCACTAGCGTTTAGCACCAGACGGCAGTTATGTTTCTTCCACCTGATACAAGTCAAATTCAACCCCGGTATCCAAATTAAGTCGAAAATCCTCCACAATCGGAAGTCGAACCCTAGAAGTTCCCACCGGGAGCGGTAGCTCAGTGCATCAACTGATGTCACTGCAGCGCCTCTGACCGGGTTCGAGTCCCAACAGCGGCAGGATTTTCGACACTAGCTTTTCAGCTAGGTCGAATTCCCTCGCTGTCTGGAGGGGAATTCTAGCGGCCGGCTGCTTTGATCGGTAGTTTTCCCTGTTTTCTCCGATCAACACCAGGCGAATGTCGGACCAGTACCCTACCAAACGGGCCACGGACCGCGCGCGATCTGTCCTTCCTCTTCCTTGTCCTATCCTCTCCCCCCCCACACACACTAACATGCACTACACTACCACATATTCCGGGAGACCGGTCGGGAGTTTAGAGTTTGTCCCGGCTGGGCGTGAAGCCCGCCAGTGGGGAAACCCACCAGCCGACGGCATGTCATGCCGGATCTCGCCATCCAGCGGGGGAAGACCACCGCCATATCCCGAGAAAAACATGCACTACACTAACGGGACTAATTACCAAAGCAGTTGACGCTCCCGGAAACACGAAAAAAACAAACCAAACCTAGAAGTTCCCAGTTAACGAATGTACAGAAGCAGCGAATCTTATCGCAGCCAGTAGCTCTCATCATTGCCGCATTACGCGCAGAGATTTTCACAGCATTTTTGGTCGTCCCGGTCGTTGCCACCCCCAACATCGCCGTGGCTGTCGGCGCGTCGTCACTCGCACCGCCTCCGCGAGACGAGACGCGCACGCGACCCGGCGCGCGGCTTTGTTCGGCGATTGCGAGGCTTACGGCAGCGCGCTCGTATACTTCCGCGCGCGTTCAATTTTATGGGCGGGGCGCTTAGCGGCGGCGCTCACGCCGCCACCCCACGATCCGTTCTGTCTGCCGTTTTCACTGACCCACACCGCGGCGGAAACGAGGGCGGCAAATACTGAGGGTCTACAGCTATGTTGTAACAAAGATTCTCGTCTATGATAGTGTAACGAATATTGCATCATCCGCCGGCGCCACCCCGAGCCTGTGATCGCGGGTTACGTCATTTGCCGGCGCTACCACGAGCTGCCTGTAAGCGCGGGTTGCATCACCTGGTGTCCGGAAGGTTCTGGATTGTCTTGACGAGTATAAATACGTGACGGCCGGCGACCGCGAGTCAGTCTAAAGTCCGCAGTGGAAGCTGAACTGTGAAGTGTGTGAATCGCGGTGAATAGCAATGCAGTGAGTGTGCTCAGTGACGTGAACCGTGGTCAGTGCATTGTACTGTGGTCGGTGACGAACTGTGACCAGTGTATCGAACTGTGATCATGCAGTGAACCAGGCCAGTGCTTAGGGATCAAAGTGAGTGTAAGAGAAGAGTAGTGTACAATAATCAAGAGAAGTGTAGTGTAAATAAAGCAAGAGAAGTATAGTGTAAATAACTGAAGAGAAGTGTAGTGTAAATAATAATCAAGTGTTTTCAGTGATTGTGTTAAGAAACAAAATAAACGTTTTTGTTAAAATAATACGAGACTTTTAATTCACCACTTAGAAACGTAACAATAGTTTGAGAGATTATGTTATCTCTCTGTGGCCTCGTTCAGACATAAAGTGCTGGTTCATTCAGAGGGAAAGCTACGATTTAAGATTTTGGTAAGAAGGTACTTTGTCCAGGTTCAAGTGAGTTTAACAATTTCGACAAAGATATATTGAATATTTAATGAAAATTTGAATATTTCACATTGAATGCTCTTCCATACATTACAAATACACAATTATGAGTAACAAAATGAAAAAATGAAGTCTCTATTGCGGAGATTTCCGATACTAGTTAGAAGCGATTACTAAAACATTAAGCTAGGAAGTTAGATTTGAATATTTCACAAAAGATGTGAGAGATATACATATGCAGTTTTTCCTTATGCTTTATTTTTAAAGGTTGTATAAATATGTTATTAGCAACCTCATGGATGTAGTTCTTGGCATAGTTGTGTCAATAAAGAAATATTGACGATGTTAAACTGCATTATATAGTTGTAATATCATTGCCATAAAAATACAACTCATATCTTACTAAAGCTACTCTTGTATCTTTTACGCGGAGAGTTGCGAGAAAAGACAAGAAAGCCAACAAAAGTATTATACAAACGAATATAAGAAAAGATATGCCTCGGACATATTCCCTCACAATGCAAACGAAAAATAACTAAAGTCGCAAAGAAACCGCGCGATGGCAGGAGGGAAACACAATCCAAAAAAAAAAAAATCCACTCTGGAAAGAAACACAGCTAAAATAAAGCAGACAAGGGGAAAAGGCGAATGGGGACTCGGGGACTTGGAGCTTCGCAGCAGCGATGCTAAGACCACAAAGCAAACGCCACGCAGCTCAGCGGACAAACGGGAGCGCTTTCAAAAGACGGCGGCGCGGTGGGGCGCGGCGAGGCGCTGCGGGAGCGCCCGGCATCCCAGCGAGAGGGAGGGGAGGTAAAGCGGGAGGGGGAGGGGAGGGGAGGGGGTCGCGCTGGGATGACCGCCCCGCGCGCCGCCGACACGACCTCAGAGGGCGCTGCGGGCGGTAAGTACACACGCACACTGCTCCGAGGGGCCGAGACAGTTTCGAACTTTGCTTTGGGCGACGGCTGTGTACCTGTGAATATTGTAAAGCACTCAGCCGCCTCAGATGTTTCTAGGTATGGAGTTTCTTTGATCACCTTTTCCTCAGATTCCACTATTAATTATTTTTATGTGATAATTACTGGATTTTGTATTAAATGGAGTAATTGTTGTTTTGCTTTCACTGGCACTGGCTAAATGAAGAGATCAATACATTTACTCGGATATAATATAGTAATGGTAACTTTCATTATTGTTAAATTAATGCAGGTATCAGGATTTTTTTAATGAAGGTTGTCATTGTTTATCTCTAGTTGTTTTATCAATGTGAATGCATGAATTTCATTATGGTAAAAGGATTTCTGCAAATTAAATAAGTAAGTTCTTCAAAAATATGCATCTCGGTATACTAGTTTAATATCGCTGTTCTAAACAAATGTTAAAAGTTAAAGGAATTTTGTGAGATTGAGCGGTTGACCCCGTTTTTTTATGGGAACTTGGTGCCGATAAAAAAGTATATTGAGTCTCACCGTGGACATCGGTTCTTTCCTGGTATTCTCATTCTATGCTCATGAAGGGATTTTTATGCTGACGGTAAAATGCCCGAATCCTTCTGATGTGAATCGGTGTCTTGTATCAATCCACAAATGCATATTAGAATCGACGTCGCTTTGGAGACCAATTATAAGACGGCAAGATTATTGGAACGGAGGTAGAATATTGAAGTTAAGTAAGTAAAATAAGAGAGTAATGAAATCAACGGTAGACAAAGAAGTAGAAAAATAAGAAATGCAATAAAGCACATTCAAGAGGATATTGATGCAAGAAGATTTAGAAATAAATATTTGCCATAAAGGGTATTAATAGGGAGCAGAGAACAAGAAAATATTACATGAGTGTTCGGAATCAGTAAGTGTAGGAGAATCGAAGAGGATACTTATAGAAGCGAGTAGTCAAGAACTGTGAAATAAATACGAGAACCATGCAGCAACAGCATCAATGCGGATCAAAAACAGTAACAGACGTAAAAGAGATCGACAAGGAGGCGAATGGAAAATACTCTGCAGAGGAAAGAGTTAAATGATTTATTATTTTGTGATTTCAGGCGTGCCCACCGCTATGCTCATTAGCCGCGTATGTGTAGTGGATGTTTTATCCTGGGAGGTGGTAATATTCCTTCGTAGCATGAACGTGAGGTCCAGTGCCGACCTACACGTCAGCTTATGAAGTTCTCCCGCCAGGTAACTCCGTCAGTGGGGCGCTGTTGTCGCCGTTGTCAGACAATTTTTAAGCTTCCGAACTCGTCTCTCGGCATGGGTGGTAATGTAGTGAATTCACGTGTGAGTACATCCGTAAGGGGAGAAGAGGGGACATGGATGAGGAAAGAAAGATCACATGTGATCTGTAGCCTGTTTGTTACGGAACTCCTCTGGCATTCGCCTAGTATTGCAGAAAATACGGAAACTACCGATCAGTGCAGCTGACTGCCAGAACTCTCCTCCAGGCAAAGAGTTAAAGAATGAATATAACGAGAGAAGAGCTGACCGAGGATGTTGTGTTTTAGAAACGGCGACACAAAGCAAATTCAAGTAAGAGGAGGGTCAAGAACAAACGCAAACAAGGGCAAGAAACCGGCGCCTGGGGACTGGGGAAGCTTGGCGCTGAGAAGGAGAGCGGAGAGTCAACGCAATGCAGCTTAGGAAACAACCGAGATCGCCAGCGGAGGATTTTAGGCGATCTCGGAAAGCACGACAAAACGGTAAGGAGTAAAAGAAAAGTAGGAAGAACACTCATGGAACTCTCTGAGCTCAATTCTGTGTAAGCTGAGGATGGTTGTTGTGATGCAGTTGAAATTTCATATATTTACTCTTTAATTAGTATCTTTAAAATGAAAGAAATACACGCACAAAGGAATTGTTGAATGATTTAAAATATTCATTTTAATTTTAATATGTTCTTTAACAAAGAAATATTTTCGTTTTATTTTCTTAATTTACATTTCTTTTGTAATAATCTTAATTTTTGGTTAATTGACATCAGATGCGGTGGGCTTCGGTAGTAACTCTATAGCTGGTTACTCGATCTTCTTGCGACACTTCGGGGATTTTTCATCAATAATAAATAGTTAATTAAGGAATCGGTTCAATTCGTCCGACTAGAATAAAAGCCTGGATAGAATCGCAAAGAAAAGACTGCGTGCGGTACAAGCTCATTTTATAAGATGGTAGAAAATAAATGTTATAAACTTCTAGGGCATGTAAGAGGATTAAATATCACTGTTTGGCATTAAACATGTAGTGGGTAATGTCATAACGGAGTTCCTCAAGTGACGTTTTCTACCAGACACACTGCTTGATTGGCACCTCATCCTGCACTTGAGTATAGTACACAAAGACTCAGGAAAAGAAAACGTAACCACTAGCAATGAAAATTCATTTTTCCATTATTATTCAGCATTGACTACAAAAAAAATTGACCAAGTACCGTCTATGATTTGATGCCCATGGGCGATGCATTGCACGGCGATGCCTGAACGGCGATGCCTGGAACGGCGATGCCCGGAACGGCGATGCCTCAACGGCGATGCCTCAACGGCGATGCCTCAACGGCGATGCCTCAACGGCGATGCCTCAACGGCGATGCCTCAACGGCGATGCCTCAACGGCGATGCCTCAACGGCGATGCCTCAACGGCTATGCCTTAACGGCGATGCCTCAACGGCGATGCCTCAACGGCGATGCCTGAACAGCGATGGCAGAACTGCGATGCACGTTTTGCGGCAAAGTCAGCCGAACGATAAAGACAGAACACTCATTATTGTCACTGTCTGTAGGCAGGTCGACCCCACAGATTACGTCCGCCTGCCGTATACTAGTGGTTGATGAGTTTGCTACCAATCACGAGCGCGTTGTCAGAAATGACCACTTTGTAACTTGTTATATCAGACGATAACCACTTCTTTTTAATTAATAACCAAACATTAATGAAATATTTATAAATAAAACATCGTTTGTTTAGAATAAAGCTCTTATTCAAATAAATTAAAATAATGTTAAGTAGGTTGCGAATACAATGACATGTAATGTTAGTTTATAAATTAACGGCCGGCAGTAAGAAAAAAATAATAATCGAAAGTTTCCAATGATTCCTTTCTTTCTAAAAATTATTAAAACAATTTACTACATTTAACAGAAGAGATCAACATATGTACCTATACTGAGAAAAGTGCAACTGTGCCATCTTCATCACTTAGCCTTGGCTGATTTATTGATGGACGTTTTGGGTCACGTGGGCACGTAATCTGTGGTCAGTAATTCGTTTAGTTTTATTGGTGGAAGTAGCAATTTTCCTCCTCCCGCTTAATGATGAGATCCTGCGCCGACCTACACTTTGGATTCGGGAGGATTTCCACATCTAGATATCGCTTTCAGCGGGGCATCGCTCCACCCGGGAAAAGTTTTGAAGCCCCACATGGTCTCCCGTCATGTGTTGTAATGGTGTATGTCAGCAGGCAACAGAAGAGGATAGAACGCGGGAAGAGGAAGAAAAGATTGCGCTCGGTCTGTGGCCCATTTGTTAGCGGCAACAGTCGGGAATTCGTGTGATATTGATCGAACGCATATTCAGGGTGAAGGCTGGTGCGAAAGAGGAGCGTTTAACCGGCGCCCCCCACCGCGTCCGCCGTCCCCTCCTCGGGCGAGAGAAGAACGCTCTCTCACACGCGCACTCCCGCCGTGCATTAGCCGCCTCGCCACCAATCTGTCTCCTTCCGATAGCGGCGATATTTCTGTATACACAGAGCGCTCACCCGTCCCTCCACACGCCCGCCCGCCCGCCCGCCCGCCCGCCCCGCCCTCCCCGCCCGCCCGCCCTGCCCGCCCGCCCGCCCGCCTCTGCTCGGCTGCCCCGCCCTGCTCGCCTGTCCTGCCCTGCGCCGCCCGCCCGCCCTGGCCACGCGCGCCGCCCGTCCCGCCCCTACCGCCGACACCCGCCCCGCCCGGGCCCGCCCGCCCCGCCACGCCCGCCCGCCCCCGGCCACGCCCTCCCGCCCTGCCCCCGCCCCGTCACGCCGCCCCGCCCCACCTGGCGGTTCCGCCCTACCCGCCGCCCTGCTCCGCCCTCTGCCCCGCCCCGTCCTGTCCCTGTCCCGCCCTGCCCCGCTCTGCCCCATCCGCTGCCTGCGACGAGCGCCAACAGAAAGAGCCTGCCCGCCGACCGCCTCCATTCGTCAGGAGTGAGAAGCCCTGTACGCGACGAAAGCGACCTCTACTTTCTTGCTGCCCGCGCCTCCTCGTCGCTTTCCGTCCTCGTCTGCCCCGCCTTCCTTACCTGCGCATGCTAGGCTAAGCTATCTTCAACGTCTGAAAACCCACTTTAACTCCTCTAGTCAGCAACCATCTTCATAATAGTGGAGAAACTTACCACCACTTCCAGAACTACACCTCATAACTCCATTATAGATTTTCAAATTAGTCCATATATATTGAACCGCTTGTCATCGGCTACACTCGTGACAAAAGAAATATTTGAAGTGACACACCGACATCTGGCCCTACAAATAGTTCCTAGAGTAGCGAAGAGATGGCGTTACCTAGAAACAAATTTCTGAACGTACTTCGCCCTAGCCAGTCAGAACTTTGTAGAAATGCGAATGTGGCATGAAGCTTGACTCGACGAGATTGTCTTTCTTTCCCGGATCGAGACGCTGAAGTGAGTAGATGGGTACTATTCCACCACACAACCGGTCGAGGGGATACGTGAAAAATACCAGAAACAAGCTTTATTAAAAGGTAATTGTCTACATTTTTCTATGGGATTAATTATCGTGATATGTGAAGATTATGTAAAATCTGATAGAATTATTAAATAAGTACGCAACGAATGTAAGAAATAATGGTGGTAGTGGACTAAAATGAATTTATAAAACCACGTTGCTACATTCTTCGTTGCTGGAATATAGAAGAGATTTTGTAACATAGAACGTTTCTTACTTTTGTTACAGCTTTTTCAGTTTTTTCAGCTTTTCAGCTTTTTTCAGTTTTTTCAGTTTTAGTTTTACAGTTACTTATTCTACTTTTTATTCTATTTCATTTTTATTTATGGATTTCATTTCGAAAATTTATTGGAGAATTTTGATAATTCCGAAAGCATAATTTATTCAACAACTGGTCTAACTTTCACTAAAAACAAAGTTATAATTTGAGTTTTGGACTGCATTCTAACGCGACCATCACCTTCGTGTGTTGTGGTTTAACTGAGCTGTACAACGAGGAGAAGGCGTACGGAAATACCTGATTCGCGGTAGGCAGCGCACAAACCGTCGCAGGGACAACGACGACCTTGGGGCGTGAACGTCGCTCGACAGCCGTCTACGCAGCGCGGGATCAGCTTGGAAAATTCGCCTGTCGTGAGTCACAGAAAAGCAGAAAGAATATTTACTAAATTGCAGCTTGGAAAACTTTCAAGATAGAATTATGATTACCAAATTAAATGTTGTAATATGAGCTTCCCTCAGTAACAGACATTGATCGGACAAGTTTTACTAAATATTAGTCTTGATAACCAGTAAATTTATTTTTTGCAGTCGTAAGAGAAATCAGATCTAAATAAATTTTTATGTTTATTGATAAAAGTCGTCCTGTGTGTATAATTCTCTTTATTCAAATTCATACCTAATTGACTTGATGTTATTTGAAATCATTTAAGAGGAATTGTCTATGTAAAAAAAAAGGTTTTGAACATGAATGAAAGCTGTTAAATTGTTTCTGTAAAACGTTATTTCATGAACAGCCAAGAGACTTTAGAAATGAATTTTGCACTGCGAGGTCACGCAGAAGCTGAATATTAAGTGTAAATATTGAGTGTAGTATTATTTAAGATTGAAAAGGTAATAGTGAATTTTGCATATTGTTTGTATGTATTGTTTACAGGATGTATATTTAAATTGTGAATTGTGGTTTCATTAAGAGATAATTTGTTTGAGAAGTGTACATGTATTTACTGTTTGTTTTTTATTTTATTTAATAGGTAATTATTACAGACACCAATAGAAACTTGATCCATCGTGGCTAGGCCGAAGGCCTTAAGCCATTACAATACCTAAGACTCTACCGAGTTCTAACCTTTCGCCTTCTGGTATTCACTTTCAATGGTCTCCATCGCCTCAAAGCCGCGGGAAACGAGACCATAAGGTAATACGGTTGAGGGAAAACTCTGAAGGGGGAAAACCTGCCGTCAGAAGCGAGTACATGCTACTCTATCCGGTTTTTAGACTATTTATTTATTTGGCGCGGCGTCAGGCATTCTCCTTCCAGTGTTTGGCCTCCACTGCACCTGAAAACAACAGCACCACAGAAAATCGTCCGCACCAACGCCTCTGCCCTAACATTTGATTCCTCACTTCCTCGCCCTCAATGTGCTTTATTTTAGCCGTTTTTATTTTATTTTAATTTAATTTATTTCTTAATTTATTTAACTTATTTTAATTAATTTAATTTTAATTTATATAACTTATTTTAATTTATTTAACTTGTTTTAAATTAATTTAATTTTAATTTATTTAACTTATTTTAATTATTTTAAGTTAATATATATATATATATATATTATATATATATATATATATATATATATATATATTTTATTGACTTATTTATCTACTTATACTTAACAATTGACTACAATTTATAACTTTTATTTTATTTTTTATTTATTTTTTTTAATTTATTTTTTTGTACTGTTTACTAACCTAACATAACTTACTGACTAACTTAATTATTGTTAGTTTATTGATTTATTACATATTTCTCTCCAGTCTAGGCTCTGCTCGTACTAACCACTGCTGTTTTCCCCACTCAATTTCTGCTCTCTCAGTGGTCCGAACCTTTCCGAGAAATTTTCCTAATTCTTTCATGAAGTTAGCTCTTTTATCCCCTAGAATGTTTTGGGCGAGCGTTACGTTCCTATGTTGGAAGTAGTAATTTCCCATTCCCATCCATTTTCCTCTCCAAGTTTCGGTCGCACTGCTTGTTTCGTGTAAATGTAGATCAGAGTCACTATTATTCTACAGAAAACTGCAGTTTAGGTAGGAGTTAGCTACCATTGTGTAATCAAAAGGAAAATAAGTAATCACGTAGGAGAATATGTGAATGTGAGTACGAAGGATCATATTGAAAGAATATGCTACTTGGTTCTTTTAAAACTGTGAATTGTGTTTGTTTGTTAAATGAAAACATTAGTTACAAAAGACGAACCTAACACCGATAGGGAATTATCCATAATTTGGAGGTATTCCCAGGTTTGTGTGACGGTGTAATCACACGTCACAAAACAAGTAAATAAATAGATTTACTTGTAATTCGGCGTACTATTTAAAATAGTTATAGGTAGATGCGATTTGTTATAATTATATATATATATATATATATATATATATATATATATATATATATATATATATATATATATATATATATATCCTCAATTTTGACTTCTAACCAACCATTAAAAAACATTCAGTCTGGAGGAGAATTCTAGCGACAGGCTGCGGCAGGCAGATCGGTAGTTTCTGTGAGTTTTCAGACCAATACCAGGCGAATACCAGAGGAGTACCGTAACAAGCGGGCCACGGGCCTCGCGCGCCATTTCTTTCCTCATCTTTGTCCCGACCTGTCACTTTACACTTTACTCTCAACTTCAGTAATTATTTTAACATAGTAAAAAATTTATTTATCAGACTCTCTACCTTTTGTTATAAATTTTTTCTTATTCTTTTTCTATTTGGCTTTCTTGTCGATAGTTTCATCTTCATTTAAAGTGTTGTTTACCAAACGCCTTCCCTGTCGGCTCCTATACTTTTCTATACATGCATACCAACCCCCAATGTTCACAAGGCGTGGGCCTTAGAACGTCAAAACATTATTTTCATCTCCTTAAACCATACCACAATAATTGAAGCAATTGTGTTTACGCTCTTGAAACACGGAGACATTCAAGACATTGTAGAAGAATATATGCTTTTTTCGTAAAAAATGTGTAGTCCCATTGTCAATTTTCACACTCTAATAGAAGAATGGAATGTTAGCTGCTATTTTAATATTTAAAGCAACATAAATGATTTATTTATCAGAGGTGATTTGCACTCTTTCACAATAGGAGAAGCATCTCAATCAGAAACGCCTTTTTTGTAATAAATGATGTTGTGTTAATCTTAAAAGATCGAAAGGAGCAGATTAAATGTCTCTTAAACCAATGTCGTGTTACTTTGTGCCAATGTCGTGTTAACTTGTCATTTTCATGCCATGAAGTGTAGTAAGTTTGTATTTATTTAATACATTATTTTTGTTTGCAGCACTACATTTTATTTTTGACACAAGTTCGAAACGGGAAAACGCAACTACACAGCACTTCAACGAGGGTTGCGATTAATAGCCTCAAGATGTTCGCCGCCCCACGCTTCCTGCATTCCACCGCCGGCCTCTCACGCGTCGTTTGTCTTCCTAAACGAGGCGGAAACGCACGGCCATGGACACTCCTCGCTACAAATCAAAATCGCACTAACGCCCCCATCATCCTCGCCGCTCATCTGCAGCGCCTCTGACCGGGAGATCCTAAGTTCGAGTCCTGACGGCGGCAGGATTTTCGACACTAACTTTTCAGCTGGGTCGAATTCAGTCGCTGCCTGGAGGACATTTCTAGCGGGTCGGCCGTTGATCGGTAGGGCTCCGCATTTCTGATCACCACAGTGAATGTGGCCGGAGCAGCACTCTCACAATCGAACACGCACCGCGCGCGATCTGTTCTCCTGTCCCTATCCCTCTCCCTCTTACAATAATAATACCCTGCTACACTAACATGCACCACACTATCACATATTCCGGGTGACCGGTCGGGAGCTTAGAGCTTGCCCCGGTTGGGGCGGTGCCCTGCTGGTGGGAGAGTCCTGGTTGGGGGAAACTAGCCGACGGTAGGTCGGTCCTGGAACTCTCCAATCCAGCGGGGGAAGATCACCGCCATCTCCCGAGAAAAAAACATGCACAACACTAACGGGGCTAGTGACCGAAGCAGTTGACGCACCCGGAAACACGAAAAAATCAGTCAATCAATGAATCAAACTCGCCGCTCCTCTGCCCGCTCCCATCATTCCTCCGTTTATTTCCCCTTGGAGGATCCCCCCTCTGCCCCTGTCGACACCACCCAACCCCGCCTACTTCGCCATCCACAACGGCTACCCCCTCCGCTGCCCTTGCCGTCTCCCTGGCCCGGCTGCTGGTTGGTTGGTTGACAGTGATTCCGGGCACGTCAACTGCAAAGGACATTAGTCCTTTAACAGTATAGTATGTTTTTCCTTGGGAGATGGCGGTGGTCTTCCTCCGTTAGATAGCGAGAACCGGTGCCGACCTACTGCCGGATAGCGGGGTTATCTCTCAGCAGGTATCTCCCACCAGTAGGGCACTGCCCCAGCCGGGAAGAGCACTAAGCTCCCGACCGAACTTGCGGCATGTGTGATAGTGAAGTGAATGCTAGTGTAAATGTGTGTAAGTAAGGAGTGAGGATATGTTAAGGAGGATGAAAGAAGTATCGTGCGTGGTCCGTAGCCCGTTTGCTAGTGTACTACTCCGGCATTCATCTGGTTTTGACCCGATTGACGGTGATCTTCTCCCACTGGATGGCGAGATCCGGCGCTGACCTACCGTCGGCTAGTGGGGTTTCCCCCTAACCAGGACTCTCCCACCAGCGGGGCACCGCCTCAGCCGGGACAAGCTGTAAGCTCCCGACCGATCTCCCGGAATATGTGGTCGTGTAGTGTATGTTAGTGTAAGTGTGTGTAAGGGGAGAGGATAGGACAAGGAAGAAGAAGGACAGATCGCGCGCGGTCCGTGTCCCGTTTGGTAGGGTACTGCTCCGGAATTCGCCTGGTCGGAGAGACCACGGAAAACTAGCGATCAGAGCAGCCGGCCGCTAGAATTCTCCTCCACACAGCGACAGAATTCGACCTAGCTGAAAAGCTAGTGACGAAAATCCTGCCACCGTCCAGACTCGACCGCAGATCCTCCCGGTTAGAGGCACTGCAGTGACATCAGTTGATGCACTGAGCCACCTCTCCCGGTGCTCCGGCCGCCATATCCATCGCCCACATTCTGCCTCCAAGCTCCGTGCCTCCCTGAAGCCGTCACCGCCATCTTCCACCCTCGCTCCCAGCCCTCCTGTACGTCTCTGTCACCGTGCGCCGTTTTTCTGCACTACCGCTCTCGGCTCCCCAAACTGTCAGCGCATACGTCGCCCTCGTCTCGTTTCCGTCCTCTCCTTGACCCCTCTCACCCATCCCCCAACCACCCCTCTCCCGAGTCTGGCAGCACCTTCGCAGGCGCGGAAATATGGAGCGCTCTATAAAAATATTTCCCTCTGCAACATTTTTACGCGACAGTGAAGAATTTAAAGAAGTTTTGTATCCCTATCGGGAGCGGGAATATTGATTCGAGAAACGTTCGTGCAGGGAGGAGTTTGCGAAAGGTGGATTTTGTCAATGTGAACTGCAGTAGGGTCACGCCGTTGAATTCGTCTTATATGGCTGGCAGTTGGATTTTTTCGATTGTGTGAGAGTATTTCGTTTCTCTGGGCGTGTCCAAATTTTTCTCATTAGCTCATGAGTGTAGGGCGTGTTATAGCTACGGCTTAGAGGTGTACTTGCCTACTGAAACGCAAGAACCGGTGACGACCTGCACATCAACTTGCGAGGTTTTCCTTCTCAATATATCTCTCCCACAAATAGTGACTGTGTGTGTGTAAGGAGAGGGGAGGAGGCGAATATGAGTAAGGGAATATCGCGAGCGATCCATAGCCTGTTTGATAGGGTTCTGGGCCTGCGTTTTTAAAAATATATGTACTACTGGACGAGTTTAAAATATTTTTATTGTGAGAACAATGAACAGACATCGTCGTTTTTATCTTTTCTTTATTTTATTACGATGCCAGAAACGGTACAGAGAGATATTACAAAATATGATACCCTTAAATGAGAATTACCTGTTAGTATACAATCGTAGTCTCGGCATATTTACATTTTTATTCGCGGCTTGCTAAATTGTATTCTTACTTGTTAAACTTTCATTTCAATAATCATTGATGCATGTTAGAATAAACACATATAAGAACGTAAGGATATTGATGTCAGAACCGTAATGAAATTGCATTTTTTGTAAGAGGAACCAGAGGGATTTGAAGAATTATTTTCAAAATTACAGGAGTATTTTCAATATAAGAAAGAATTCGACAAAATTCTCGCTCTCAGTAGGCCACTGTTTACAACATAGTTGACGTCACGCGACAGCAATCCTCCAAGGAGAGAGGCTGCTATCTACTAAATATTTGCTATTCACATGTTGCGTTATACAAGTAGAATAACTTTGTTTGATAATCTCAGTATGTAAATAACTGTTACACTATGTATCCGAGAACATCACATATCTTTGTATGAAAATGATCAGAATTTAGTATTCGATACGCTTTACATTGAATGACTGTCTAAGTGAATATGAAACGACTAATATTAACGCTGACATTTTGAAAGTGTAGAATAACGCTGTTGAGTACCTGCATATTCGAGATGAAAATAAGCTAGTTAAGCGAATGCATGTTGTATATTCAGAACAATTTTTGAAAAGTTTCACGCAGTTTTGTACTACTGTAGCAAATTATTAAAATATTTTCGCAAAGAGTATGAGAGCGTTTTAAATCCGAAGTCTGTAAAGATATTTACAATTTGTAGTAGTGCTAACAATTCATTTTTTATAAAGAAGATATTTTTAATCTATATAAATGTTGACTGTTGAAAAATAAGCTACTTTAACGTTTACTATTTCACCAGAAGATAATTTAAAATTCTTTTCTTTCCTCAAAGGAGCAAACCAAATAATTCAGGCACCAGCTTAATTTGTCCTAAGTATAAATTTTCATTCTTCCTTGTTGTTTAATTGAATAAAATATCCTTACTTACACGTTTTAACGATTCGAAGCCATCCTGTAACTTTTAAGGAATAAAAGTTTATCAAGAACGAAACTAGAGTTGAACTCCCGAAATAAAAACGATTTTTTTTGTATTGTTACAAATGAAAGTATGAGACTACCGCGATTTGAAATGAGAACATATAGATGCGGGAAATTTTTAATGTAGGCAATTCATAAGTGACTAATATAGTTTATCGTGACTCTAACAACATTATCTGAAGCAAACACGGACCTTTTTTAATCATTTTGAAATACGGTAATCAAGTCGCGAGAAAATGTATAAAATATACGTTTACTCTGTCTATTTGTCTGGGAAGATAAAAGTACAAATTATAATTATTCTACATCTTCGAGATATAAAATTTCAAACAATCTAGTTTTAAAATAACAACTTACAAAATAATATAATAACGATGGAAATGTTCCAGTCATGATTCCATAATTGTAAGATTCTCAGTATGTGTTAAAATCAACTTGTTTATAACATGGTATCGCAGAATACCACCTAATATTCCTCCAAGTATCTTAAGATAATTCAGCAGTCTATTTTTTTAATTTAACGATCATTACTTTAGTAACTCACTTCTTTTAACACTTCGTCTTACAGAACAACCTACCTTCAATTTAGAGGTGTCGCATAAAACGTTAATTGCGAAGTTAAAATTACTCTGTGACAAACGTTTAGACTGCGGACAGTTAAACACAAATCCCGCGCATTCTAGCGCCGTCGATTGTTCCTTTCGCGCGGCGCCAAGTGCCCCGCCAAGGGGTGGGTGGGGTGGGGATGGGAAGGGGGGAGGGGCGGGGCAGGTGGGTGTCGGCGCGGCCCAAGCTTCTTACTTCCCGCAATCCGCTTATGGTCGGACTACGCTCTTCCTTCCTCCTACGCAGCCTTCATAGTCCCGTCGCCTCTCCTTCCCCTCCACCCCTGCCGCCACCCTCTCGACACTCCCTGTCTCTCCTTTGGGGTAGCTTCTGTTCCTCTTTCAATTCTGCCTCGTCCTCCACCTACTTCTATTTCTATTTCGCCTCCTCCTTCCACTCCATTTCCGCCACCGCTTCTGCCTCCTTCTACTCCAACTCCTCTGATTTCTTTGTCTCCAAAACTCCGCCTCTGCCCCCTTCTATCTCAACTCCATATCTGCATTCTTCTACTCTAACTACGTCTCTTCCTCCTTCCACTTCTACTCCGCCTCTGCCTCCTACTCCAAATCCGCTTCCTTATACTCCAACACCACCTCGGTCTCGTTCTACTCCACTTCCACCTCTGCCTCCTTTTTACTCCAACTTTAACCTCTACCTCCTTCTAATCCAACTCCGCCTCTGTCTCCTACTACTCCAACTACGTCTCCGCCTCCTTCTACTCCAACATTGCGTCCACCGCCACCTTCCTTTACTCCACTACCGCCTCTGCCTTGGCTATCATTGCTTTTACCTACGTCACCTCTTCCTTCACTGTACCCATCGCTTCCGCCACTTCCAATTCATTCCCCTCGTCTGCGACCCTCTCCTCCTGCCGTCTCCATCGCCTCCCTCGCATTTCTCAGCGTCTAGACGGGTGGCCCCCCGCTCCCCACTCGCAGAGGGAGCGCCACTTCTCTCGTTAGGGGAAGACCGCGGCCAGTTCTCCCCGCGCGCGCCTCCGCGGCAGTTGGCGATTGCAGTGGCGTCGGGGGCGCCCGCCGTCAGCGCTGTTTCTCCCGGGCGCTGCGGGCGGACGCCCGCGCCCGAGCAAGCACCAACACTCCGCCCTGCCTGCTTGCGTGGCCACACAGGGTTGATATTTACCAGACACACCTAATATTTGAATAGTCGCGGTTTCTTTCTTTATAAAAAAAAACTGAGCAACATTGGATTTCTCAACTTGTTTTAGAGCTTAGACTTACAGAAGAGCAGGCCCTATGGCCTGAGCCTAACCATTAATAAAGACATTATTATTATTATTATTATTATTATTATTATTATCATCATCCTACGTTTTCTCAGCTATTTTTGCTGGTAGAAATGCTCACCTTCCCCGGAGTTGTTTTGGGGACAGGTTTGGTCACAGAAGAAGAATTTCATCTTATATCTGGACTTAAGATAAAAAATTTCTAAGGATATGGGCTGTTTGTAACAAAACGGAGCGCTGACCCGTGTTCAGAACATTTCTGGGTAGTTTAAGTTGTGTTACGTTTTCAGGAAGTTTTTACTGACCAGGCCTTCCGCCGATATCACGAGTGGGTATGTTTTGGTAGAATTTAATTTCCAAATATGTTTTAGTTCATAAGATAAGTTTTCATATTTCGAAATTTTTTCTATTTCTTTCTGCTTGATATTGTGGGATAATGGTACTGCGATGTCTATTATTACTCCTTCTTTCTTCTTTTTATCTATAAGGAGAATATCTGGCTTATTGTAATCGACAGTACGATCAGTTAAAACTGGTCTGTCCCAGTACAAAAGGGTGGAACTTGTTTCCAGCACTGGAGGAGGGGTGTACTTATAGAATGGCGGCGTCGATTCATCCAATAATTTATGTTCTATTGCAATTGCCCTGTGCACGATTTTCGCAACTTGATTATGCTTTCCTAAGTAAGCACTGTCTGAGAGGGAAGAGCATGCAGATGTGATGTGTTCTATAGTTTCTCCTACAGCTCCACAATTCCTACATTTATCCACCACATCTTCTTTTAAACAATACTTTTGATAGTTTCTGGTCTTGATAACTCTGTCGTTAATTGATATTATAAAACCCTCGGTCTCAGGATATATTTGTTTCTCCAAAAGCCACTCCACTGAGGAACGTCTGTCTACATCATCTCGAAACAAGAGTTTTGGGTATCTTCCGTGTATTTCTTGTTGTTTCCATTCATTCAAGTTCTACTGTGGGGTAGAGATGTTTAAATCATAGTTTCGTTCATGGAGGTTCAACGGAGTGAAGCCGCGGTCCTCATTAACTGTTAATTTCATTAATGTGTCGGTTTATTATTATTATTATTATTATTATTATTATTATTATTATTATTATTATTATTTTAAAATTAAACGGGGGTGTAGAGGGGAGCGCACAGTGCAGGGCATTGCGAAAATGTAAATAGAATTAATTCTATTTTTACACTATAGTCAGTGTAAATACAAGTAATAGTAGTAATAAAATTCATTCAAATACAAATAGTTTAACTCTCTGTTGTGTAAAATGCAACTTATTTACATTCTCGCTATACCTGCCGCGACTCACACCGCTCCGCGTCCGTGAAAATTACATCTCATGCATTGTCGCTCATATTCCATATAATGTGATTGAAGTTACTACAGCCTTTGTGAAGTTGTTGGTGAACAAAAAGGAGTGCGGCATGGGTTGCATGGGTTGCTCGTATTCCCTTCTCACTCCTTCACCTAGTTACCTAACATTTCATTTCAGCATGTGTTACTCATTGGGAAACATTAGGCATTTTAGCACGTATATTATTAATTATGCGAATAATTAGGTTAATTATTCGCGTATTACGCCTAATTCATCTAGAACAGCGTGACAATAAAATGTCTTCTTACATTGCTCAGAATAGAAATACGTAATGAAATGAAAAACTTCCCTACTCGTTCCAGCTATGTGCGTTTACAACTGCGTATTAAACCTACAGCATAATGTGCAGAAGAGAAAGAGTGATAATATTGGTGTTTAACAAATTTTGCAGCGTGGCCACGCTAGGGCAGATTTGTAATGGTTTTTGCTGAGTTCATCCTTGCATCTAAATGTAACTCTATTGTATTAATGTAATAGTTATTACTAAGAGATATGTTTTCGAAATAATTTGAGATACTGTTTGTTTCCAAACTATAACTAAGTAAAATATAACACAGGTGCTCATGTCAACACCATTTAAGTGTAAAAAGTTTCAACTTCAAGTAAAGTGAGCTTTTAAGAGGTGAACAATCGTGAAGGAAACGTCAACTTAACACGAAAAAATTAAATAATGTTTAAAGCTTAGAGCATATTATTTGATCTATGAGGTCATTTTCGACAACAAATAGAATTAATACTTTTTCGTTGAATCTATCACCAAAAAACATAACAAGTAAGAAGTTTACTTAAAATGGAAAAAAACAAGAAAATCTTTTTGGCATGAAAAATGAACAAATCGAATAAAAATATTTATAAAACCATTCGTAAGTAACCTAAGTTAAAAAAAAACGATTCAATTGATTCCCTCTTTTCAGGTTCTAATGAGCTTATTAATTTCATTTATGTGAAGAATATTATGTTCAAATCATGCTAAGTAAGTCCTGTTCTTGATTTTTTCCCCCTTCTGCTCGTTAAAGAAGAGAACAATTTCTACAAAGTAGAATAATAAAACAAGTTAAAGAAAAAGTTTTGAATATTTTTATATAGGGCTATTAATTTTATGAACTTATCGAAATGTAATTCTTTCAGTCTCATAACAATCTGATTTTCAAAATTAATGTAGTTTTAATAACTGCAATGGTGAAATATAATTTTCCAAAGCTTACAATTCATATTCAACTTTTTTTTTCAAAGTAATGTGAGTGACAAAATAGTAACAAAACATAGTTTATGTCCAAAGAATTGTAATTGAAATTTACTTAATTATATTAACTGCTGCATGGGAAACGAATTCCTTCAAAAACATCCCTAATAAAAATATAATTAATTTTATTTTTAATATTAATTTAAATTAATATAAATATTAATTTTATATTAATTGTATGACATATCCATTCATCACTGCAACAATTGCATTGACCTGTAACAGATTGAAAAAAGTGTTTCTTGTTTAATCTTTTTGTCATTCAAGAAAAATTAAACAATAATTAATACATAAAATAATTAATATATAATTTATATACATATGAAACAAATACTTAATATATGCTTTTTGTGCTAAATACGTGTACGAAGTAGAAATAACGTCATATCTATCACATATCTTTAAAAAGTTAAAAGTGGGTATGAAATTAGCTCGCATTTGACGAGGTTAATACGATACATTGATGGGGCTTTAAGTGAAGCAGCTTGATATTCTATGAATTTTGATTGTGCGATAACGAGCGGACTATGGTGAGGCATCTGAGGATCTTGTGTAACAACATTTTTATTAATTTTTTTGTTTTTCTACGCCTAAGTTATAAATCATTGTTTCGATCAGTGTAGAAGTTCAAAAAGGAGGCTTTAAAATAAAGTTTTAATAACCATTGTTTCATTTAGTTTTAATATACCAATTATCAAAAATTCTGTTCATCATCGATGTATAATAACAAGAATGTTAACTTCCTTTATCAAATAAGTCCATATCTGGTTCTCTTGAAGACTTTAAAATATTCTATTATCAATATTACGACTATGGATTTGAAATGAAATCAACATATTTAAAATTACGCCTAGTTGGGAATTCAGTACCAGACCCCTCTCTTTTCCTCCCCAACTTCAAAAGCAATCAAGTTATTTTATCAAAACTCGAATTGGCGTTTTAACTTGAGTCACAGTTATTTATTTAAAAGACAAATCCGAATCCATGTCCAAGTTGTGGTGAAATTATTTCTACATCCTATGTATTAATTGAATGTACTTTCACAGTAATCTCAGGAAAAATTAAACTCTGATAATTTCTTATTCATTCCTTATTAAATTCTACTACGCAGTGTGACAAAATTATTAAATATTTATGTGCTGCAAAATTGGGAAAATATATATAGTATTTTCTTTTCTGTAAAAATAAAAGATTAACATGCTTGTTATAAATGTGTGTTTGTGAATGTTTTGACTTTAGAAAAACAACATCTTCGAATCTTAAATGTCGATATTGATATATAATGTATAATTGAAAACACGTTTTGATCGCTTATGATCATGAAGTTGCAGAGCGAATTAAAATCAAGAAATTAAAAAAAGGATGTTAACATATGTAAAAACAATGAATATGGCAAGATCTGAAGTAATATCCTGATATCGGTTTGACACTATAGAACATGCAAACCTTGAACCAAGAATATTACATTTTGTTGGCTGCGTGTTAATTTTAGCGTATCAAATGGTCCTGACACCTGTATCACATTAGCCCCATCGTTCAAATCATATTACTTCAAAATATGGAAATTTTATACCTAGTGGCACGATCAATATTTCTGAAATGTCTTTGCACAGAAAATTAGATTTATTCTTTCTGAATGATTACTAATTTTGAAAAATGTTCTGCCATCAAAAGGACAAATGACATTAAAGTTTTCTATCTCGGGGAAAAGTTTTCGACAAAAAAATGTCATTTCGCCTTTGTTCCCCTCCCCCAATTTGTAACATTTTGAGTTCCTGCTATTTGGTCATTAATAATAGAATATATTTATTATTATTTGCTATTTTGTTAATTTTGTATATCAATAAATAACAATTTTAAAGCATATCATAGTTCTCATTTTCATGTGTATATCTTGGTTGTTCCTGTTTTTTTAAATTTTAAAAATGTATAAAAAAGCAGTCTCTTCACACGTAGTATATCTGAATATAATAAAAACGATTTATCGGTCGTTCTTCAATTTCGAATTTTAAAGGATTCAACAATTCAAGAAGGCACGGTTACCAATTTGCAATAAAATAAATACATTTCAAAATCCTCCTGAAGCTTGTATAGTCTGTCGGGTGCACCGTATTTCTTTCTTTTAAGAATGTTTCATACAAACGTTTGCTTAAGACCGTAAAAGTGTTTAAAGCTGTAGATGATTTTGTTAAGATCTGCCCTACATTTTTCGCACGACCTCTCAACGTCACTGTCCAACCATGCATACATCTGTAATGATGAATAAATCCGCAGCTGGAGCCTCTCGAGGTACCCTTTTGAGTTAGAAGCACGTCAAGGACCTCCACCACATCGCTCGCCCGCTTTCCACCACGGTGTTCTGGAGGCAGCTACCTTGCGGCTGAGCTTTCTCGCGCATCTCCGCCCGTTTACTGCCCCGTCCTCGCCTCACCTCTTCCCACGCCCCGCGCAGCACCGCTCCTCTCCACTCCCCCACCCCCATATCGGGCTCCGACCCGTCCCGCTTAGCCCCATTCCGCTCCGCCCAATCCCGGTCCGCCTCCCGCCGCTCCGCCCCACCCCCACTCCCCTGCTTCGCCCCACTCCAACTGTCCCACCCGCACCGTCCCACCCGCTCCGCCCACCCCGCTCCGCCCACCCGCCCGCCCCCCCCGTTCCGCCCACCCCGCTCCGCCCACCCGCTCCGCCCCCGCCCTCCTCATAGCTCCCCCTCCACGCGACGCCGTGTGCGACGCGCGTCGAGGGAATTTCGTCGGTCTACTCCACGGCCTATGCACACGTGCCGAGGCAAGAAGAAGAGAGAGCAAGGAAGAGTGTAGCGAAATGTCTGCACCAGAGAAAGGAGCCAGTTGTGGACAAACCACCTAATAGAGGCTTGGAGATAACGCGTTAGAAATAGAGGTGATGACACGAAGGATGATGATGTGAAGGACAGAATTAGAAAAGGGTATTAGTAGCAGTGAGAACATCTACAAATTGACATTTTGAGAAAACAAATTGGGATCCCAAGTGAAAATGTAACTCAAAATAACAATAATAATTCAAATTAAAATTTATAGTATTTCTATGTATTTATACTCTAGTAATTTTAAAATTATTCTAATATTATAAGAATGATTTTTCAATTATAGAATTTATATTTTGGTTTTCTCCGCTTTGCTTAAACAAGTTCATAGCTTCCTGTATGTATCGGATTGCTTCCTCTAAGTTAATTGCCTGACATTAAAAACGCGCGTGACAAATGGCATTTTCTAAAATAATTTCAACAATGTGAACCGGTAAGTTTCAGTGTTACCATGAAGAAAAGCTTTAATTTCTTTCTCAAAAACATATTGTTTTTAACAAGTGGACTAAAGAAGAATTGGGATGGACATAAGATTATTCGAAAGATAATGTGATATTCCTTTTGCGAGGAAAGTGAACACAGGTGTGCGCATATCATAACCGTCTCCGAAAGGATCTTCTCTGCGGCATATGAAGATGAAAATTGAGCGGAGAGGTGGAAATGGAAATGAATATTACATTAACAAAAGGTACAGAAAGCGGTGGGGGTCGCGGATTAAGAGCAGGATGACGCCAGGAAAGGAGGCTGTAGTGAGCCGACACGTGGAGTGAAGAGACGCTGAGGAGGGGTCTTTGGAGGCCGAAGCAGCTCCAAATGTTTCGAGCTCTTCTCTCGGCGGCAATGAAGACACGTTCGTGTCCAAAGGGTGAGGCGATCCATAACCGTCGTCTCTACCACCATGGGCACTAATGTCACCAACAGAACCACATCCTTAGCTTCCTTCCAGTAACTCACCCGTTTCCTACGTACTTCGCCGCTCTCGTCACCGTCGTCGTTAACTGCTCCGCTGCGAACTTCTCTACCGATATCGCCGTTGCCCCAGCCACGTTCTCCGCCGTTGCCTCCGCATTCACCTCAGCCTCCGCCGCGCTCCTCCGCCTCGCGCTACTCCGCGCCGCTGTCGTTTCTCGCGTCGTCGCCGGGAGAGGCGCCACCTGCGTCCGGCGCCCCGCGGAGGCAGCACTTCCGGAAATGACGCTGTCGCCTCCGGCGCCGCCGCCCAGCCCCGCCCCATCTTGCCCTCGCCCCTGGCGCCGTCGCCACCCGGTGTGTTTTTGCGGCGAGCGGTTATTAGTGTGATGGATAGGGAAACCGGGCCTCCGTCGCGACGCGTCCTCCGCCGATCCAAGGAAAATTACTCGGGCGCCGCTTGGCGACCGGCACGAGAGGGGGCGGCACATTAAGAAAATCGCGGGAATTTATTCCGCGGGAGGAAGCGTCCAGCACATTAGGCCTTCCGAAAGGAATAAATGGATGGTTTTGTTTCTCCGAGATAGTCTCTTCGCGTGCGCGTCGATTCGGCTTGTTTGGGGAGATGTGTTGTTTTCTCGGGCAGCTCTGTAGCTGGTGGAGTAGGGAAAACGAATCAGGCATGTTAATTTTAAGAACCTGAGATCAAATACCTTGCGAGGAGAAAATAATTGCTGCTGAAATAAATATTTTTGCAAGTTCTCGTAGGCTGTATTGTATATGGTAGCTGTTACAAATATGATGTGAAAGTACGTGCTGCTGAAGCAGCACTCGTTTTGTCTAAAAAGTATGTATAGACACATTGTTTAGACAATATACTATACATACTATTTTGATAGTATGTTAGTAAAATAAACTTTATTTACGAGGGTGGTCCCAGAAGTACCCTGCCTGACCTAGAGATCGCGGTAGTTTTTCTAAAAATATCACTGTATTAGAAAGTAGACAATCTATGAAGCATATGTTTAAGTTTGAAGACGCTATGTTGTTTAGTATTTGTTTGGCAACAATCAATAGTGAACGTTGTGAGTGAATTTGTAAAATGGAGAAAATTGGTGATCGTTATGATCCAGTACTTAATTTGAAAGGCCTCGCCCAACCAGTATAAAAACTCGAACTAGATTCTACTCAGGTGAGTCTGCCCCTTTCGTTTACTTACAGTAAAATATTGGGAGCAGAGTGAAACGAGGCCGTACGAGCTGCCAAGACGAGCATCGAAGTGGTCGACCAAATGAGGTGACTACTCCAGAAATGGTAAAGAAAATCCACAAGCGGTACTGGCTGATCGTCGACTGAGGGGTGCGAGCTAGCAGACATAGTAGTATTTGAAAAGTGGACATCGCATATTATCTGAAAATTTAGACATGAGAAAGCTGGGGCAAGAGGGGTGCCGCGTTTGCTCACACTCGAGCAAAAACAGTGTCGGTGAAGATGTTTCATGAGTGTTTGGCGAGTTTCACCGCAACAAAGCAGAATTTGTGCACGTTTCATAACCATGGATGAAACATGGGTCCACCACTTCACCCCAGAGAGAAACAACAATCAAAACAATGGACTGAAAGGAAGAACGCGCACCAAAGAAAGCGAAGACCGTTCCATCTGCAGGCAAAGTCATGGCGTAGGTTTTGGGATGCCATGATAATTTCATTGACTATCTTGAAAAGGAAAACTTTCAACGGCAGTATTATGCGAACTTATTGCAACGGTTGAGCGAAGAAATCAAGCAAAATGGCCACACTTGGCTAAGAAGAAAGTGCTGTTTCATCAGGACAATGCACCAGCTCACAAATCCGTTATTGCAATGGCCAAAATTAATTAATTAAACTTTGAATTGCTATCTCATGCACTATTCACAGATTTAGCTCCCGCTGATTATGTTCTGTTCCCAAACTTGAAAAAATGGGTCAGTGGTCAAAGATTTTCCAACAATGAAGAAGTGATGTCGGTAGTTAATGGCTATTTTGAGGAGCAAGACAGTTCTTATTATAAAAAGGGTATCGAACTTATTGAACATCGCTGGGAAAAGTGTATAGAGCTAAAAGGAGATTATGTTGAAAATAAACATATTTTTTTCCAAAATTTTTGTTTTTTCTTTGTTGGGTCGGGTATTTTGGGACCTCCTGTAGGTGGGTAAACTTTGATTGACCATTCATTTTGATTGTCTAAAAGTCAGGCTTGACGAAACTGAGATCAGTGTCGAAAAGAGTTATTATGATACATATATCCAGTGCTTTATTTTTAAAATTTTAGGTCGGAACGCTCCTCAAATTAATTATTACTGTAATAGCGATAGTTCTTTACATATAATATAATTTAATAATTATTACGAAGGTAACGAACGCTATCCGTCGCGTTCCGGCAGAAATCAAGCTTTCATATATCTATCGTTCATTAATACCAAAAATAATAATTGGCGTATTGCCAGTAGTATTAGAATAAACCCATGGCATAAGAACTGTCAATATAAGTACTATCAGATATCTTCGTAGGACAAGGAGTCAAATTTAAATAAAAAATTTTAGTTCACTCGAATTTTGAGAAATCGTGTCTAACTTTCCATGATATTCAAATCGAAACTTTTCATTACATTATTCAATTGTTATCAATTCGCTTAAGAGCCTTGTTTGATAATTTCCAATTTCTTTTTATATAAGATGAACCAACGTTTATCGATAATTTTACTTTTCAAAATTTTCATTAATTTGCATGTTTAAACATATTTATCACATAATTACTTGTTTATGAAACAAGGTGGCATTATATGAAGCAAGAAACATTGTTTTTCATTTGTTGATTCAACTCATCAATCACTCACAATTACTTTAATTTTCTGCTTGTCAGTTTTGTTTTAAAATCTCAGACCTGATAAAGACATGAATCCAATAACATCTTAGATTATTCAGTATTTAACAAATAATAACGTGAATAAATGCTTCTATTTATTGAATTTGTTTTATAATAACCTGAAAACATGCGTTTACTATTGGTTATTGGGATGTTGAAACATCGAAATAGTACACAAAATTTTAAGCGGTGATCATTAACATTGATTACTTGATATTTTCCTAGATGTAGGTTTTATTGGTTAAACGTTTTCAACGATTGAACATTAGATACCTTGAATGGCCTGTTTTCTTTTGATAAACCGCTACGTCCCTTCCAGTACAGATGGCCGTCAAAATTCAAAGTTTCGGTAATTTCAGAGTGGAGAGTAAAACGTCCAAATAACCACCTTTCAACTCTGACAATATTTGTGGATTGAAACTGAAATGTAGTTTGTGTTGGGAAGATAATATAACTGACAACCAAGTTGTTCCAAGTATTTTCACTTGAAATGCTATGGCATTGATATTTACTAAACTGTAAACATAAACGTTAAATCTCTTTGACTTGTTTTAACAATTTTTTGTTTTATTTTAGTAGTAAGAGCTCGTTTAACAAGTACGTATCTTTTTATATTTTAAGATGCTACAATAATTGAATTGTCAAAGTATTTAGTTTCAGCCATTTAGGGAAACCATGAAAATTTTATTGAAATGTTCCAATCTAAAAATGTTCTAAATTTAATTATTTATTGTTTAAAAATATGTATTAACATGCAAAGAAATACAGGTTTGCAATGAAATTTATGCGGATGCCATATCTGTCATCGATCATCTATCGAATAAGGTAGTTTCACCTTGGCCAGTCTTTTTATATGTATTAAGAATTTGTAATGATGTTTCACATTGCAATGGAGGTTCCTAGTGCATTTCTGTTGGTTAACGTTAAAATTTTTAAAAATGTGCAACTTACTGAAATTATAAAGAACAAATATTTTAAAATCGCATTGAATATTAGGAGGTTCGCTAGGAAGTTTAAATTTGTAAAAAAATCTGTTTGCATGCACTTACTAATCTACAGGAAGAGAGAATGTTACCTGATTTATGTACTCGCACATGTACTCGCATTCGTATATTATAGCATAAAAGCATCAAATTAAGAGTTTTAGGAAGATGTTCCTGAATTATAGAATGATAAATTAAATTGAAAATATTAACATAACGTTATATACTTTCATTTAGACATTTCTATACTAGTGTAAATGAAGTTGTATTTTATGATGTGTGATTCTACTCATGTGATCCTTCAAAATACAAAATTTAATATTTCTGTATTTAAAAACCTTAACACTACATTAATCCAATCCAATGCAGTTTATAGCAAACAGCTATTATTATGATTTCCTATTTTTTAAATGGCAATGGTTAAACAAGAGGAACAAATAGTTTCTGACTCTCGGTTTTAACAGGAGACTTAAATAAATTAATAAACAGCAATCTGGTTGCTCAACATCCCTCTGATAGAAAAGCAGAAACAACTGTTTGGGTGTAATGCACCATGAAAATAATTTGTTAATAATAAATTTTCTTCCTATTTGATAAATAAATGGACTTGCAAATTGCAGAACTTAAAAGAGAATATAAAACAAAATAAAAGTTATGCTCATATTCGCCGAAAAAATACGAATTTAGCATCATTAAATTGGCCACAGAATTTGTTTACAAACATTTTAATCGTATGTGGCGGGCGCAAGCGTAACATTGGAGAACTGTTTTTTCAGTATGTTTGCATAGAGGGAATGAGTTAAGCGCGAATAAATGGATCTACGTAAGATGTGAATTTTTATAACAATTACAATATCTCGAGAACGATATATGCACCGATCGGATTCCAGAATTTTGTATCGCGTTTAAACGCCGTTCAGATGAGACAATAAAAAAGTTGCAAAATTGCATATTTATAAACAATTTCCAATTTTGCAAATCTAAAGGGCGAGAGTCTTCCAATGTCCCTGAACCGAAATCCGCGAATTAACAATTTTTCAACCATTTATAATTTTTCCGGTTGTTGCTGACCTGCAAACTGTGCCTGAAATGAACATCTCAAAATAGCAGTTTGGCAGGAGTTACAAATCGATTACTAAAAGTTAGAATAATTGTTGCTAAAATTAAAATATTTACTGGTTTATGGACAACAATTCTGGACGGAAACCCGCTCAGAATTTTTTGTCGTGGCGTACGTCAGGCAAAAATCTCTCCTTCGGTAGGGAAATATGACGATATTTCCGCCTCGTACGTAAACGTACTAGCCTCACCCCTGAGACAGCGTCCTTCTACCCATTGGGATGTTGCACGAATTGCAGACAACTGTGTTTCTATCTTCTAACGATTGACACGCGTCCTCGCCCTGCCTCTCCCTGGCCCGGGTGTCCAAGTTTGTTGGCGCGGTTAAGATAGAATATTGCCGGCCAATTTTGTGATGGAAAGGGTACATAAGAATGCAGGAGTCAAAGCTTATGCTCATGTCTTGAAGGAGGAATGATCTTGATAGGCTGATGATTATGAATGTAGGATATAATTTTGCCGGCCAATTTTGTGAAGGAATGGGTACATGTGTACATTAAATGCAATGCGCATTCTTGATAATAATGTAATTTACTTTATGTATGCCAATGTAAATCAAGTTGAAATAAGTAATTTACATTAAAGTAATGCGGTAATTTCTGATAATATATTTTTTTTCTTTTTGTGAAATTCAACAAAGTTGATAAATGCTAAACTTTAGTCAATAAATATCTAATAAGTTTGAAAATCTGTCGACATAATCCTATATATTTGTTCGTTACCTATGTTTATAGAGGAATAAATTATATCGTATCTGGAAATAAATTGGTAAGTGCAATACATAGGTACTTGGGACAATCAGCCAATTTTCAACATCATGCTATCTTCAACCATACATTCAGTGTCACAGAACATATTTGGTTCAGCGTATTTCGTAATTTCTGAGTGGAGACGAAAGTTTACGGTTTATAGAATAGTAAATTAACACTACATGTTAAAGTAGTTTTCCTGCTGGCGTAAATTTCCGTTACATGTAAATTATAAAATCAAAATATCTCCTAATCATTAAATGTTTTCGACACTAATTCTTCACTTCACTCACACGAACACAGGAAAAGGAGTGTACAGTTTTACTTTTTCTCTCGGTCTCTTCTTCTCTAACTACAGTGCTTACGAACAACCCTTGCTCTGCGGCATGGCCTCATCTGTCCATCCTCCTCCATTCCATCATCACTAACCCATCACCCTTCCCATTAACCCTATCGTACACCTCCCTTTGCCGCCTCCGCCGTCTCATCATCTCGGCGTTCCACCGTCCCGTCGTCTTCGCCATTCCCACCTCAGCTGCCGTCCCGACGCCCCACTCCTTCCATCTGCCGTCGCCGACACTACCATTGTTGCCCGGGACGCACCTGTTATAAGCCTCCACGCAGCCTCTTCAGCAGTCGCGAAATCTGCCGACACAAGCAGCGCAGCCCACCACCCGCCCATGCAACGCCCGGCCGCGAGTCGTGGCGGCCTCCACGCTGTATGGAGGTTTATATTATTTTCAAAACCTGCTGCGGTCGGCCATTCCGAGGACTTAACCGCACATTCAACTTAAGAGAAAAGGAGCAACGCATTGCTGTCTTAAGGAGATGGGGGTGTGGGTGGGCGGTGGGTCCAGTACTGGAAACATAAATTGATCGGGCCGTCTGCGGCTGTTCAGCTTTTGCACGGCTTGGCCAGCCTTGTCATGACGAAACGTCGCGCGGAGCCTCACAAATCATCGTAGCCAATCTCAACGCAGGGGAGTGCCAACAAATTAGGTCGTACAAAATGGCGGGCGCGCTAGTTCAGACGTGGAAGTATTTTCAATAAAATACATGGAAGAAACACTTGTATGAACATGAAAGTAAATTCATTGAAATATATATGAACACATAGCACTTAACCATTGTTAACACAATTCTTTTTGAAGAAATTACATTGATATCAGATAAAATAACACTGATTTTAGAATAATTACGTTCTTATACACATTTAAATTCCAATATTCTTGTCCAAACACAATTTATGAACTTTATCAAATGACCAGTTTACTACAGAATTTATGATAAGAAAATTATAATTGTATGTTTTCAATTGTTCATATGAATATTACATTTGCAAAAATGCAGAATACTGTCTTTCTCGAATCGTTAGGACTGATAGGGAAACATTTCAGTGAAAGGAAGTAAGATTCAAAGACCAACTCTATATTTATCATTTAAGTAACTAGATATTAAGAAATTAATTTGCATCTCATGTCAAAATTGTTATTATTCTATCATCATATCAGGGACAATTTGGGGACACTCCTGCCAGGAATAATGCACATTTCGCAATTGTTTAAAAATTGTTAATTGTTGCAAAATTGTTAATTCGCAGTATTCTTTTTTTACATCACAAAACCCTTCCCATTTTAGAATTGCAAAATTTGAAAATTGTTTATTAATTTTTAAATTTTTCAAAAAAGTATTGCTTTTTAAAATTTCCTTTAAACGAGATGTAAAATTCGCAATCCGATTAGCGCTACTCTTCTGTTTTCGAGATACGTAATTGTTTATAAGAAATTAGCATGTCATGACAACTATTTTTTTGGCATTTTCCACACTAAGCTTTTCTACAAGCCGTTTTGCAACGGCTCCCTTAGTTTCTCCCGGGAAATACATTTGAAGTTCCTAACGGGGGTGGAGGGAACAAGCGGTCACAACGCTTGCATATATTGCCACGAAAATTATTGCTGGTTAGATATTCCTGGAATTCAGCTCCCTCATTTTTCATTTTATTCTAAATACGTTAAGTTCCATTTGTTTAACAATTACAGCATAAATTTTAAAATACTACTCGAGTCGGCTATCGAACAATCTTCAACTTGGGAGCAAGAAAGAGTCATCAATTGGCTTCCAGAAATATTCCCGGTGAAAATTGCGTTCTTCCTCAACACGTTTCAAGGCGAAATAGGCTGAGCTTGTATGCGTAAATCGTAACTGTCGCTTTCCCTCGAGAAAACCTTTATCCACCTTCTTAGGAAGCCAATATTTTTCATATAAAATTGTGAAATTTTTCAAATTAAATATACAAGAAAACAATAATTTTGCATTAATCGTCTTCACGTATAAATATAGACATTAAAGCTTTCAGCTCCTCAGTATTCACTCGTTCCAAATACGTTCACAATTCACAATTCATTCACAACATTCACAATTTCATTCTAACCAGTAAGTCTGCTGCCTTTACAAGCATATAGCATCAGCATCGAATATGCGAAAAAGTAATAATACTATTATAATATAGTATTGACATATGTTTATTTATGGACATTTGTAATTGAAGGAATGTGAACTTACGTATGCAGTTAAGTTAATTTCAATGAAGGTGCAAAGTTTGCAAATAACATGTTTTTAGAATTCAATTATTCCAAGTATTATTTGGAATACGTTTTGACACTACCTCTGAATCTAAGTGGATTGTTTGAGATCATCGCTTATCGCGTCAAAATCATGGAAGTTTACGTCTCGAAATACGTATACGCCGAGGTCATAAAATATAGCTACCCGAATTTGACGCTATGATAAGAAAACATTTGAGGTTTCCACACGAGACGTATTTCGTCATCCTTATTCATTCGCTTAGTATACTGCAATCGCTTTCATTTATCATCGATCATGTTGGTAGAGGAATTCTCTATAATAGTTTTAGTTTTCGAGAATCATCTTTGATTTTTTAAATTGAACTATATATTTTTTCATTAGCAATGGATAGATCATGAACATTGGAATAAAATTATGGATCATATGTTAGTATTTTAAGAGTAATTTGAGTATAAAATTAGATTTTTTTGCATCAGATTTTCAAGTAAACGGGCAGGCTTTGCAACAGTCGCCGTTTTGGGAAGTGACCTTCGACGTTGATACTGTTTTGTAAGAGAGGAGTGTGAGAGGGATGGCCGTGAAGGATGAAGGTGTAATTGCAGCAATTCATGATCTTGACATGAAAAACATATGAACAAACATCAATTTTAACGATCTGAATGAGAATTTTTTCCCAGTTGTTCATCTGAGTTGAACTTTTCTTCTTCTGAAATTTCAAATCAACGAGAATCGAAAAGAACGAAATAAAAAATATTGTATCGAAAACGATATAATAATAATAATAATAATAATAATAATAATAATAATAATAATAATAATAATAATAATAACAATAATAATAATGGGGCTCAAGGGGCGTGATGTGAACATCAATGAATGCTATAACCTCACACAACCCATCTCACCCTTCACGCGGGGAGCCCTGTTCAGTCGTACTTGTCTGAAGGTTGTGGAATATTGTGGTTGTGGTATGGAGACACGTGCTAGAAAGAAAGCCCTGGAAAATATGCCGCTACCGAGGAGCGTCAGGGCGCCTGGAGACATCGCTGGGGGTGACAGTATGCGAGCCGATGGTGACCAGGAGTTGAGCAGGCGGCCCTGGTCGGATACCGGAATGCGACAGCCTGAAAGGAGCGAACCACATCGAATGCCTCCTGCTGAAGGTGTTGCGCAGGTGTTACAACCAGCGCCCACCCAAGGCTGCCAACACAGCGCAGAAAATGGCCAACGGCTGTTAATGAAGAAATAATGCGCATCTCTTACCGGATCACAAAAATTGACACAGATGTGACGATACAGGCAGAAATTATATAGAGAATTTCAACAGAGTTTCCCTGAATATTCCATAACTGAACAAAGAGTGTCTGATCAGTATCGAGTGATTTTACGTAATAAACTGATTTCTGAGACACGCTCCAGACCATAAAATGGAAGTCAGTCGTGAGCTTCAACTGGATGAGGTTCAGAACTTACAACCTAATGAATCAGAAATTCACCCGAGTCCTACAAAACTGTCCTACCACAGATGATATAATTACAGCTGAAGACGAAAGACTGGTGGAGTCTTGTGAAGATGGGAATGAGAAGCTATTTTCCAATTTGAAGGACCAGCCCAACTATGAGACCAGGGTTTACCTAAGATCAATACATCGAGACGAATGGCACGTATTATAGATATCATGGAATTGGAGGTACTACCAGAGAAATTGAAATGGCGCACAACTTGCAATATTCCACCTTGTTATATATTGTGCTGCAGTTGTAGTAATAAAATCCCTGGGAATAGACTGTGAAAAACTGTCCGGAAAAAGCAAAGAGGCCACCTTTGGGAGAGGCGTCTCGTCAGGATCATCGAAATACTGAGAGGTGATATTGCCGTATGATGAGTTATGCCAATGGTATCTGATCACCAAAACTTGTAAGCTGGCAGATCGTATTATGAATAGGAGTAAAACGCATACTGAAGAGATGAACCTAATATGACTGTACAACAGTGCATTGACACGCTGAAACAGAGACTATCGTGATTAACAAATCGATTGTCCAGATATAGAACCAGCAGAAATAGGAGGAAAGATAACATTTTGTTTGAAAAATCTGAAAAGAATTTTTACAGAAACCTGGGAAGAAAGGAAGAAGGCAATTACAAAGGATTATATCCAACACGAGAGCAGGTGAATGATTTTGGAGTAAGCAACTTCCGATCCAGCGGAATATGATGTAGAGCGAGCTGGATTGAGAAGAGAAGAAACGCTGTGAACATCTTACCAAGATGCATTACAAGAATTTACAACTGAAGAAGTCAGTGAAGTAATCAAGAACCTATTGAACTGAAAGCTCCAGGACCAGATAAAATTCATAATTTTGGTATAAAAGATTATGGTGCACTCACGATAGGCTGGCTGAATTGATCAATGATGTCATACAACAACCAGATAAGATGCCAGAATTTCTTTCCCAGGGAATTACATATCTGATATCCAAAGACCCAGAAAACAAGAAGATCCAACAAAATACCCCTATTTCTTGCTTTGCCAACGATGTATAAAATCATTACATCGTGCCTTTCACAACGGATATACACCCACTGTAGAGACAACGATATTATTGCAGTCCAACAGAAAGGCTGTAGAAAAGGCTCCATGGGTTGGAAAGAACAATTAATCATAGATTCAGCAGTGTGTGGTCAAGTATATGCAAAACATCGCAACTTGTTCATGTATATTGATTATAAAAAAGGCTTTTATTCTGTACCACATACCTGGCTGATAGAAATACTTAAGATCTATGAGGTTGATACAAAAGTTGTCTCCTTCTTGGAACATGTTATGCGAAGTGGCGAACAAAAATTATCTTAAGTATTCCTGTGGACAACATCCAAACTGATACAATCAATGTTCGAAGAGGTATTTTTCAGGGAGACTCACAAAGTCCCCTCTGGTTTGTCATCTGAATGAATCCGCTATCTAATCTCTTGAATGGATTTGGAATTAAATTGGGAGCAAGAAGATGTATCGCATAAATCACTTATATATGTTTAAAAAACTTGAACAAAAGTTAAAATGGAGTTTGGCCTGGAAAAATGTCGAACATTGAATATTGTAAAAGGAAAGCTCCAAGAGGGAATCTTTGAACTTGAAAATAAACAGTTGATACAAGGATGTCCTGAGGAAACGTACCTGGAGTGAGACAGGCAAGGCACATTGATCAAGGTAAAATGAAAGATGAACTTGCAGAAATTCTTCCGAAGAACCGAAACCTCCTGAAAAACAAAGTTTAATGGAAGAAATATCATAAAAGCTATTGACACCTATGTTGTCCCAGTCTTAAACTACTCATTTGGCATTATTAAGTGGAGCAAAACTGACATTGAGAACTTACAATGGAAAATGAGAGTTTTAATGACGAAAGCACGCATGCACCATCCAAAATCTGCAGTCGAACGTATAACACTTCCGAGAAATATGGGTGGAAGAGGACTCGCAGACATTGTAAACCAACTTTGTCGGCAAGTGAAGAGCATGAGAATGTATTTCCACTGCGTGGCAAATACATCAAAACTGCATAAAGCAATTTGTGAAGCAGATGTCTATACTCGATAGAGCTGTCGAGACAGGATGTTGCGGACTTCTCGTGCAATGACGGTCAAAAGAGAGATTATGGATGCTAAGCTCTTCACGGAAGACATCCACATGAGATGAGCCAAGAACATGTCGATTTGAAAGCATCGAACTACTGGCTTATATCAGTACAGATCTTTCCAGAAACTGAAGGGTTTATGTTGGCTATTCAGGATCAAGTTATTCCAACGCGTAACTATTTGAAGCGAATTGTTAGAGATAGCAATGTGCAGAATGAGTTATGTCGTTATGGTTGTCCAACAGTGGAATTAATTCATCATGTTACCTCGGGTTGTACACATTTGGTAGGCACGAGTATAAACAGCGACATGATTCGGTGTTAAATTTTCATCAAGCGTTGGCTCAGAAATGTCGTCTTCTGACTGAAAATAAGGTACCGTATTTATACCAACCATGAGTGTTCTGGAGAATGAAGAGTGGCGCTTGTATTGGGATAGAACTATTAACAGACCAGACAGTGATTCACAACAGACCGGATTTGGTTGTGATTAACAAGGTGAGAAACATGTCATGCTGATTGATGTTTCTGTCCCAAATACTGGCAACATTCAAAGCAAATACACTGAAAAATCAGTAAATATGCAAATCTTGTTGAACCCGTTGAGAAACAGTGGAATATGAAAACAGTCAACATTATCCCGATAATTGTTTCAAGCACCGAGTCATCCTAGAGTCTGATGTGGGTTTAAGCAACTGGGTTTGAATGAAGACCTGTACAAACCCATGCAGAAGGCAGTTGTTATTTCAACAAAAGGATAGTGGGAAATTTATGGAAACAATGTATTATAAATTCTTTTAAAAATAGATGTATTGTGCTTTGATGTTGTATATCTGTGCAATTCATTCAAATGTGAATAAGATGAGAAAATAAAACTATAATATAATAATAATAATAATAATAATAATATAATAAAATAATAATAATAATAATAATGATGGTCATTTATAAATTTAAAAAAATCGAACTCAGTGCAGAAACAAGCCATCATTTTAATATATGGGAAGGAATGAATTCTTAAAGATTTTCATTGTTATATCTTGATTAATTCATCAAATAATAGGTAGACATTTTCTCAATTATTCACGGTATTTAAACGTCCTATTCAAACACGTACTACCAGAAGAACAAAGCAAAAAAAACTTAAAATATTTTTGACAGTTCTATGGGTTTAAATTTTGGCAAACTTTAAAAAAAATGCTTTCTGCATTCCTTTTTTCACGTTTCTCTTTTTCATGGGCCCAATACTGCCAAAATTTTTGAAAATGCAAAAAACGGATGAAAACCTTTCTTTTCAATTTATGAACAGCAGTCGTATGGTTCAAAGGGGACAGTGATCTTTTAATTAAAATTGACTTTTTACCAACAATTGGTTGGTTTTCAGTTTGAAAAGTATTTATTTTTTTATTTTTTATTAACATTTTTTACCCAATTTTTTTATTCTTCTTTGGAACGATAAATTTTTAAATTTTAGTAAAACCAAGTTAAATCCAAATAAATAAAGGGAAAAAAATTTTCATTCTGATTTTTAAAATTGGTATTTTTGGGTGTTTCCATCCCCAAAAATTGCTGTGGTTTCTCTTCCCCCCCCCCTCAGTAAAGTGAAACAGTCTAGCCCCGGTGATCCCCCCTTTTTCCCAAAAAGCGAGAGTTGAAAGGGGTTTGATTGGGCCCGTTTTTTAAAATCACATGTTAGAAAAGCCAAATTTTTATATAATTACTATCAAAATTTAAAATGATACATTTTTTTAAATCCTTCATTTCTACCCAAACCGTTGAGAAAAATATAGTTCCTTTAAAAAAAAATCAAAGATGTTTAAAATTTTCCCAAAAAAAAAAATTTTTAAGACAATTTCTCGAACTATGCCCCAGGGTTTCCCTTTTTGTTAAACAAAACCCCATTTCGTTATCCTGAACCTTTTTAGAAGTTGTGGGGTGGTCCATAGTTGGTGGCCCTTTTAAATTGGGTTTCTTTTTTTAACCTACTTTGTGGTGGTGAAAGTGTATTTATTTATTTTTTTTTATTTTTCCTTAAACTTTTCAAATTAACAAAGAAATTTTGAGAGGTATTTTTTTGATGTATTTTGCAGAAAAATCGATGTTGAGATTTTAATGGGAAAAATAACCTTTGGGGTTTTAAAGGGTTAAAGAGTGTTGTTATTATTTAAAAACGTCCATCCCTTTCTTTTGTCCTTTTGGTCTGTGTGTCTGTTTTTTTAAACACTGGTTTAAAAATTTTTTTGTAAAATTTTTAAAAATTTAAATTTTTTACTTTAACGATCTGGTTGAATCCGGGCCCCTCGTTTTTAAAAAAATAATTTTTAAATTTGGGGTTAAATTTTATTTGGGAAGTTTTTGGGGAGCATTTTAAAATTTTCTAAAATGGCTTAAAATTTTTTTCGACCTACTTTGGGTAGCCAGTCAAAACATGAACTCGGAACTCGAACAGTTACGTTACGGGAAAAACCCGAAACCCGATGCTAAACTACCCAACCTTTAAAACGTAAAAAAAACATATGTCTTTTTTCCCATTAAAAATTTTTAATTTTTCAATATTACAAATATTAAATTTCATATTATTAAAAGGATATAAATTTAACAAAAAACCCGTTAAATCTGTAAACAAATGGGAAAAAAATTGTATATTTGAAAAATTATTACAATACAATTAATCAATTTTTAAAATTAATAAAATAAAGAGATTTTTGTGTGACAAAATTTTTCCCTCTAAAACGGGAAAAATGTACCGAAAAAATGTTTGCTATTCCGTTTTCTTGTACTTTTCGTTACTTTTTGTGAATGTTGTCTGAAGAATCACTGGTTGGACAAAAGATAATTATACATATTTTTTTTCTTAATGAAACCTTTTCTTCAATTTAGTCTTTCAAATCATCTCATTGAAATTTTCAAAAAATATAGTGTTTTTTTCCAAAGTTTGAGTTATATGGTGACAAACATTTTTTTAAAAATTTCCCCAAAAAATTTTTTTTCTAGATTTTAAAAAAGTAATGTTTAAATGAAATTTTTTAAATTTTTTTTTTAAAATTTTTGTCTAAAAAGGGCATTTATATTTCAAAAATTTTTTAATCAGAACATTTATTTTTAAAAACCAATAAAAGTTTTACGGAAAATTTCCTTTTTTTGGTTATTAAAGTTTTTGTGGACCCTGACAAACCCTAGCCGGGTTTACATTTTTGTTATTCTGTACTTTTAAAAGATGTATCTGAAAATGACTTTGAAATTTGTAGTCGTGGATTTTTATATATCTTTTGTTTTCAAAAATTATATTTTTTGCCCTCAGAAAGTGTTTGTTTTCTTTTGGGTTTATTAAAAAATGAAATTTTAAAGAGTGAAAATTTAAAAATTTGAAACCTTCCCAAAAAAACAATATTTTTGTTTTACTTTCATTTATTGAAATTTCCCTACCAGTCCTAACGATTCGGAAAATAGATTTGCATTTTACAAATGTAATATGAACAATTGACAATATAAATTTAGGGAACAATTAAAAATATGAAATTTAACCCCTTTTTTCTTACCCAAAATTCTGTATAAACGGGTCATTTGAAAAAGTTCATAAATTGTTTTTGGGAAAAGAATTTGGAATTTAAATTTTATAAGAACGTAATTATTCAAAAAATAAATTTTTTTTATCGAAATAATTTTAAAATTTTCCCAAAAAGGGTTTTAAAATGGTTAAGTGCTATGTTTCATATATTTTTTTAAAATTTATTTTTCTTTCAAAAAGTGTTTTTTCCCCTTGTATTTTTTTTGAAAATCTTCCACGTTAACTGGGCGCCCGCCATTTTGTAGGGCCCCAATTTTGTTGGGCCCCCCTCGTTGGGATTCTCAAAGGGTTTTGGGAGGGTCCCCGTTTCGGAAAAGGGGCCCAGAAAAGGGCCGTGAAAAGTTGAACTTAGCCCACAGGTTGATCAATTTATTTTTCCCAGTCCCTTACAAGTGGGGGGGCTGGGCCCGGGAAAAACTTGGGCAAGGGGTCGGGTTTTTCGGCACCCTGAGTCTGGGACCTGGGGATGAAAATTGGTGGTGGAGAAAATTTGGTGGGGGTGCTTCAGAGTGGCCCCGTCAGATCTGGACACTGGGACGGGGGGGTTATTTCTTGTGGGCTGGTTGAGCTGTTCCCCTGCACATATGTTTTAAAAAGGGGGACACTTTTATCACAGGAAAAATTTTTTATTTGAAAAATTTTAAGGTGGATTTTTGAACAGAAAAATTTTTAAATTTTTAATCTAATGATATTTTTACTCACGATTGGGTATTTTTCCAATTTTTTCTAAGTCACTTTTTCCAGTTAATTTACGAAAATTAAGTGAATTTCATTTCATCCCCCATTCTACTGGTTTAATGAAAGGGGGTTTGAAATTTTCTAGCCGTTGAACCTTTTCCCCAAAACTTTTTGGAGGGAAAATTGCGGGGATGGAAATTTTTTTTCAATTCCCCCTTTTTCCAATTTTTTTTGTGTCTTTTAAATCAGGCCCCAGTGGTAGAATTGATTACATATTTTGCCGATGGAAATGACAAAAGTCGGGATAGGAGTTGAAAATTTAAAAAAACTTATTTTCCCTTCCTTAAAACATTTTTTTGTATTTTGAAATTGGACATTTAAATTTCTTACTACAATGAAAAATAAGGATTTTCCCTAAAAACTCATTTGAAAATTTAATTATCAAGTATTTAAAATTTTTTTCCTTTGTACACTTTTTTTTATTTTAAAATGAATTTTTGAAATACTAATTTTTTTTATCAAATTGGGCCCTTTTACCCCTTCCCCCAGAAAACTTATCCACGTCGACACTTTTATTTTTTTCCGGTTTTTCTTTGTAAATTTACATAAACCCTGAGAGAAAGGGGGCCACCTAGTCCCCAAATTTTAAGTGCAGTTTTAATTTAGATGTGCTTTTCTTCTTTTTTAACTCTCCCCCAAATTTTTTCTTAAACGTCTTAGTTTCATTATTTTCCCTTAATGCTGAGTTAAATCCCAGGAAAAATTTGTTTTAAAAATTTCCTATCCCTACGAACACTGTGTTAAAAAATCCGGGTGAAAATTTTCCCAAAACCGTTTTCCCCATTTATTTATATTTAAATAAATTTTTGAATGTTCGAACGGGAAAAGTGGCGAATAAAAGTGCTCAATCAAAGTGCTTTTATTCATTTAAAAATTTTCAAAATGGAGTTCGATTGTGTGGGGAACTCCCATTGTATCCAAAAATTATCTTTTTATGTACCGGTGAAATTATTCTTTTTTCTTTTTATAAATTTTGGTTCTTATAATCTTTTTCTGTTGTCTTGTGACATTAATTTTTTAAGTCAGCTGGATCAAATTGGGTTTTAAAAATTGAGATAAATTTTAAAACAATTTTCAATTTTATTTTCTTTAATAGTGTCCGTCCTTAAATCTAAACAAAAAACCAAACAAGCACAGTATTTTTTTATTAAATAAAATTAGAAGTTAAAAAATTTTATCTCAGTCAGTCATAGTTTGGGTGAAAAGGTCTTAAATTAACTTCCCAAAAACATTTGTTGAAGGGAAATTCATTAAAACTAAAAGGTGCAAAAACAGCAGACCCCCCCCGTATTTTCATGCAAAATTTAAATTTCGGTTTTCGAAAATCTACAGGGCCCTTTATTTAAAATCTTTAAGGAATATCTTTTTCCCTTGATGAAAAATGTTTTATCTTAAAATTTAATTTGTAGGAAGACCCCGAAAAATTTAACTTTTGCAATTTTAAAAAAACCCGGTTTTTCCAAAAACTGAGACCTTTTAAACTTTTTCACATACCCAACAACAAAACTTAATAAAAAACGAGGGAACCTTTTTTTGGTTTGGAAAAAATTCCGGGGGTTAAAAGTAAAGTCCCCCCAAAATTAAAAAATATGTTTTCAAATTAAGGGGGCCCCAAAAGTAAAACCGATTGGCAAAATATCAGTTTGGAAAAATTTTGGAAGGTTTAGTTGCTAGCTTTTTCCCAAAGGCCCAATAGACGTTTTGTTGTTTTTTGTTTTTTCGGTATAAATTCCCCAAAAAATTTAAATTTTAGCACCCACGTTTAAGGTTTTTCCCCAAATTTAAAAGGATTTATGCCCCTTTTTCATTACAATGGCCCTAAAAAGGTTGTTCTGCCAAATTTTACATTTTTTTCGCGCAGCATTACAAAACTTTCTTTTGTATCAAAGAAAAAAAAAACGATCAAAATTTGGGTCTTTAGATAAAACCAACATTGTTGTAATTAAAAAAGAGAATATCCGCTGCAATTATATAAAGTGTTCAATTTCCCTTAAACTTATAAAGAAGGTTTTAAAACCTTCTTTTCACTTTTGTGCCAGAAGGTAGTATCTGTACAGATTAGCTCTTTGTGTTTTTAAAAATTTATGTTTATAAAAAAAATCCCATTTTCGCCCTACTAGTCGTTAATCCCACGTTATACACAGATAAACCCCAAAGAAAAAATTTTTTTCTAAAAATGGTTTTTTGAATAATTTTCCCTTGGGGTGTTTTAAATACAACTTCAAAGTGTACCCTTTTTCCAAAATTACAAATTAGAACTCATTTAAAATAGTACCCTTCAAAGGGAAGAAAGCAATTATCTGAAGATTTTCTAATTGTAAAGGGGAGAAGGTTCATTTCAGGATTCGGGAAAATTAAAAATATAAATGACTAAAAAAACTTCAAAGTGAATGCTGATTTTTTTGAACGTCTAAAAAAAAGAATATAAATTACAACTCACAAATACCCCCTGCCCCCCCCCTTTTTCGGGGTAGCCACTGGCAGACCCTATTGAAAGAACCCTATAAAAATTTAAAACAAAATTCCCAAATTGCAAAAACTAAATCGTTTTTATTTTCTTTTATTCATTTGGATTTTTAAATCTGGTATTTTTTTCCCCATTATTAGGGTTTAATTTTTGCCCTACCACACGGTCCCCTTTTCCCCCAACCCCAAATTATTTAGTCCCGGTATCATCGTCACTTTATTATCAAATCCTTACAAACGGGGGGGTCCGACGGCCCTTCTGCCGTATCTCCCGAAGGCCCGCTCGGGTTGCAGGGGGCGCTTGCGGCCCGCTCTGTCGGGACTGCCGCACCCCCTTTCCTCCCCGGCGCCTTTTCCCTTTTCGGCTCAACGCCCGTTTTTTAACCCGTTCTTTTCCCCTTTTTAAATATCGCCCCTTTCTTGCCCTCCCTTTTTCCCCCTTCTTTTTTGCTTTTCCAAAATCCCCCCTTTCCCGTCCCCCGGGCCTCTTTTTTTTATTCTAAAATTTGAAATCGTCAGCCGGGCGAGGGGGGGGAAAAGAGATGGTTGCCCCATGGGCCGGCCGCCGTCCCCGTCCCCCTGCTCGCGATTTCCTTCACCCCGTCGGCGACGCAGGGAAAGGGCCAAGACTGTCAGCCCCGGGCAGTATCAAGGGCTTGGCTTTTTCCTTTTGCTCATAAAACCCAATACCATCAAAACCCAACGGCCATTTGTCGGAAAAAAAGAGTATTTCCCCTGTCCTGGGTTTTCAAGGTGTTGCTGACTTGACGTCGTATTTTGAAAATTAAATCCCGACTGAAATTCCCAAATTAATGTACTGGGAGTAATTTCTGACATCGTTGGATGCGTTTCTGTGGCATCTTGAAATTCAATGTAAAAGGTAGTTAAGTATCTTGTGCTTTTTCCATTTTCCCTAAGTTAACATTCCGGTTTTTTTTTATTTGTGTTTAGAGGGGGGGAATGTTGAAAAAGATGGAAATTTTCCCTTTTTTTTCCTTTTTCGCTTTTTAAATTTTCTTATTATTTTTAAATTTCCTTTGTTTTTCATTCGTTTTTTTTTCTTTTTCCCTTTCAAATTTTTTCCAACTTCCCTTTGTTTAAGCATTCATTTTCCCATTGAAACTGTTTCCCCCTAAAGAAATTTTTTAAAAAGATAACATGAACTTCATTGCATTCTTTATTTGTCTTTTTTAATTTTTTTTGACTTCTTATTTTTTCCTTTTCTTCTTAAACATGTTTAAATTTTGACCTCCCCAAACCCCGGGGAAATCATAAGAATGCTCCTCGCTCCATTTCCATAAAATGTTCATTTCCCCCTTTCCCGCGCTTCATTTTCATTAATACTTTTCCCCTTCCCGGGGTTTTGGGGTTAAAATGAACACTCCCGAAAATCGTATTAACATTTTTTCCCCAAAGTAAAAATTTAATCTATTTCAATCAATAAATTACTACTTTTCAAAATGAAAACAGAAAAGGGTTGTATCTGGTTTAATGGGAAAAATGAAAAAAATAGAATTTGATGCAGTATTTCAAATACATTATCGTTTTTTTTTTTTTAAGGTTTAATTTTGTTGGGATCCTGTTTACGTCTCTTTTCAGAAATTACTTGGGAAACTGATCCAAACAAAAAAAAGGAACCCGGAGGTCACCTGAATTTAAATTTGAAACCCTAAATTTTTAAAAGACAAAAAAATCGGGGTTAATTTTGGGTTTTCCCAAATAAAAAATTCATTATAGAACTGGGGTCTACTAGAACTAAAAAGTGTCTAATAATAAAAAAAAAACATGTCCCAAAGTATTTTTTTCCGAAATGATAGGGAAACCCAAAAAATAACTATGATTAAACCAGAAGATGATCAAAAACTGTTTCGTTAAAATTTTTACTATTATGGAACTGTGAATAGCTTTTATCTGTATTTGATTAAAAATATTGAATTGGTAATTTTTTCTTCCCGAAATGGCAAATAATTGGCTTTTCATTTCCTTCCCCCCAAAAAAAATATGTATGAATATTTTTGCAAAGTTTCAAAAAACTTTTTTGGGGGTCCCGTCAAAAATATCAATCTTTTTGAACTTTGTGGCTCATTGCAAAGTCCAAAACCTTTCACCACTGGGATCCGGGGTTTATTCCGTCGAATTTATTGAAATTTGTTCCAACAAAACAGTTTTGGGTTCTTCACAAGGGTTCCCAACCCCTGAAGTGTCCTAAACCCCACCCCCATCCTTTTTCCTTTAATTCCCGGGGGGCTGGGGAGTGACGCAGGGCGCGCGGTAAGGGCGCAAAGCGGGGATGCCACCGGCTCCCCTTGACAACCGACTATGACGGGCGCGAAAGAAAAGGGGGCCCAAAACATTCCCTAAAAAAAGGGGTTGGGGGGATTATTCCAAAGAAAAACTCAACCCCGGACCCTTGGCCCCCGAAAAAAGGGGCCCAAAAAATTTAAAAAAAACCCGTAATTGTTCTAAATACTCTGAAAATTTTTTTTATAACTAATTTTCATAACAAGGGGTTAAAAAAAACCATAATCCCTTTTTGTAAATTGGTGGGAAACCAACTCAGGGTTTAACTTCAAATAAAACTTTATGAAAAATTAAAGGGTAAAACAACAGTCTTCAAATTGAAACATCTTTTTTTAAAGGTTTAAATTTTAAAACTTAAAATTTTCCAACCCTTTTTTTATTATCTACGATTGATGTTTTCTTTTTATATTGATCCATAATCAATTTTCTAAAGTCCACCTTCCAAAACTGCCCTGTCCTGGAAAACTTGTAAAAAGGCACCCCGTGTTCCCGGGGCGACCCAACCCCCTAAAAACACCCTTTTCACCCTTCCTTTCTCGTTGACTGGACCGTTTGACATCGTTTCCCAAAGTGCTAAAGCTCCCATCCCCGGGATCCAATCCGCCCATCCGCATTTTGACCTCATTTTTTTTTTGTCATTTTATTTTTTCTCATCGTTTTTAAAAGTCTTCCCAAATCCTATAAAATCGTAATTGGTAATTTTTACAATTGAGGGTAGGTTAGAAATTTCTAATTTCCGAGAACTCCCCATTTGATATGTAAATTCATACATTTTTTTTGTTTTAGGTTTTTAAAAAACCCTTTTTGGACAAATTGGTTTTCTCAGCTTTTTTTTGGAAATATTTCTGGCCCACGGGCTAGTCCCACCCTTTTTATAAAAAAAATCTTGACCTGTGAATTTTTTCATTTGCATTCTTTGTGATTTGGAATTTTTTTTCCCAAATTTGGGCAATCCTCCTGATTTTTAATTATCGGGGGCCCTTTTTTGGGGAATCATTACAATGTTTCATTAAAAATTTGAGGGGAAATTTTTTTATTCTTGAAATTCCATATCAAAATTTTAAACCTAAAAAATTTCTAAAAAAATGAAACAACGGGAATTTTTTTTTTTTCTTTTTCTATCGTTTTTTTTTTTAATTTTTTTTCGAACTTTTCCCCATCCCCTTTACCCGTTTTTGACGTTTTACCCCCTTGGTTTTAATCAAACTTCCTTTTTACTAATGATGTCCTTTCCCCATTTGAAACAAAACCTTTTTTTCACTCTTTCCCCCTATTTTTATTTACCTGGGCCCTTTTAAATTCCGTTCAATTCCCCACCACCCAAACATTTAATTCAACCACAATTTTTTTCCAGTTCATTCATCTCACCCCAGCTGGTTGTCTTTTTTTTCCCCTTTATTCTTCTGCTCAATTAGTCTCTTTTCCACATACTCTTAAAAAAAGGGAAAATTTCTATTTTAAAAAAAATAAATATTTTTAACAATTTTGGATATATAACTTTTAATTGTTCAAATCCTTTTTTTAAACATTTTTTTGACCTCTAAAACCCAAAGTAGTTCTTCCCCCTAAAAAGGGAATTCTAATGGGGGAAATAAAAACATTAGATAAGTGGAAAAATCATTAGAAATGCTTTGGGGGAAAAACTTTTTTCCTCTTGGAAAAATTGATCTGCTCTCGATGAGCTCGCCCTTTATTTCCCCACGCCCTTTTTCTCTCTGCGGGCCCGGGGGAGTCCCGGGGGACAAAAACCCCTTTTCCCTTTCCCTCAGCCGGTTTGGGGAAGAGGGCCCCACCCGCTGCGGCCGCGGAAATCTGGGGGCCCGGGCCCCTCCGCTCCTCTCCCCCCTCCCCCGCCCCAACCCCTACTAAAACGGGGTTTAACCCACTCGCGTTTTTTTCAGTTGGGCTCATCTGTTCCCGCCGCGCCCACTGGCCCCCCTCCTCCCAACTCCCGCTTGCTTGGACGGCCTTTTCCCCCCCTTACCCCCTTGCCTCATCGATCGTCATGCTGTCCTTGCCGCAGTTCCACCGCCCTTTCCTATTCTATCCCTCCCCCGTTTCCCTGGCCGGGTCTTCCCCCCTTTCCGGCCCAACCGCCGTCCCCCGCCATCCCTTCCGCCGTCTGCCCCCCCCCCATTCCCTTTTTTTCCCCGGGTGCGCTAACCCCGCAACCCAATCATTCAGTCCCAACATTACGGCACACCTGTTCCAGTGGTTCTTCGTCCCCGGGTCTCCCCCCTTTTCATCCCCTTTGGGGCCATCCCCGCGTCCCACCATTTTTCCCGTTCCCCTTCGGACCTTTCCCCCCCGCTAGCTCTCATCCCAAACCCCCCACCCACCCCCCTTTTATTCCCGTCCCCCTTCCCGTTCTGCCACCCTTTCCCGTCGCCCCCGGTCGCCACCGCCGCCCAGGCGCGCCCCTTTTAATTTAAAATGAGTGCATGCATACTTCCCACCCCAGCCGTGCGGGGGCCCCCCGTGAATTCTTAAAAACCCCCCGTGCCCCCACCGCCACCAATCGTCCCCTGTCAACCCCCTTTCCTGTCCCCCCAGGGCCCCGGGGCCTGGGGCCCCCAGGAAGAGCGGGTCGCGAGGTTTGCAGAGCTGAGGTTGCGGCCACCACCTTGGGGCCCCCCTTCTTAAAAATTCTCCTGACTTCACATTGTACCACGATGAACGTGCTTTTTGTTTGGAAAAAACCGTGTCGGGGAAAAACACACCCTGTGGTATGGGGGTAATGTGTATAGATTGTGCGGTTTGTGAGTTTGCAAAGGTGGGCGGATTCCAAAAACACTATAACTGTCCACTGGGAAGTAGTTACATAAAAAGTTGGGAAATTTTAAATTCCCTTTAGAAACAAAAAATTTTTCATTCTATTTTATTCTTTTTAAAATTTTCCCAAAACTATATTTTTTGATCTTTTTTTTCAAAATTTGGGTTTTTTCTTTTTTACTTTAAAAGTTTTTCCTTTTTTCTCTCTAATAATAGAACCCACGTCTGTTTCTTATTTTGTTTATATTTTATTATTTTGATAAAAATTCTCCTTTTATTTTTAACAAAACTTTAAGTAAATAAATTTTTTAAAATTTTACATTTCCCCGTAAAAACGATCTGTGTTCATAATTTTTAATTTTTAACCTTTTTAACTTTATAAAAAAAGGGGACATTCTGAAACTTTAATTAAAAAACTGAACATGTATTTAGTCGATCAGGCGACATTTGTAGTTTGTTTAAATTTTGAATTCATTTGGGCATTTAAAACAACTTGAGTTTTAGTGTTTTTTGCCCAAATTTTGATTCTGTACAAAACCATATTTGTGGAACAAGAAAAAATTTGGGGAAATTTGCCTTTTTACACAGTTTTGGGGAGTAACCAAAAAAGAAGGGTGCAAATTTAAACCCGGATTAAAAAAACCAGTCTGCAAATAGAATTCCCCTTTAATTTCCCCCCTTTCCCTTCCCGGCGTCTCGAGGGCCCGGGAAAGGGTCGCGTTATAACCCCAACGCTCCCAGGGAGGGCCCACTCAAGGGCCCGCGCAGCCTCCGCAACGCCGCCGCTCGTGCGCGGGTTCACGCCCATGATATAATTCCCCCCTTAAAAGCTTAACCATGGGGGAAAACCTCCGGATTTTCCCACGGCCTGGGGCGGCCCGGGCGTCCCGCGGCCCGCGGGGAAAACCCCCCCCTCGACAAAAGCCCCCGCCCGGGGCCCCCCCCTCATCCCCCAAACATTGCCTGGCGGCAGTGCTTTTCAACCCCTTTATAAAATGAAGCAACAACCCCCAAAACCCAGCGGTGGGGTGGCGGCAAACCGGGCCGCCCCTCCCCGCCCGTTAATAATTCCCCTCCCGCCCCCCGCGCCGCCGCTCGATTGCTCCCCGTTGGGGCCCGCCGCCCCGCCAAAAGCCTCTGCTACCGCCACTCCCTCGGAACCGGCCCCGCTACTGATCTTGCTTTTCGACTGGGTACCCACGTCCTTGTTTCCCCACCCAAAACCCCCTTTCGCGTGACCAAATTCCCCCCGTCGCGGCTTTCTTCTACAACCGTCTAGTGCCGTCCATGCATCTATCTATTTGAAGCTCCCAAAAAAAGTTTTTTTATTTGACTGGTTTTCGAAAAACCGTTGGGCGCGACCATCGACCCCTCGTACTCCCTTTCCAAATAAAAAATGATTCCACAAAAAAACCCCAATTAATGCAATCATAGGCTTCTGCGGGGGAGTCATGGGTTTTATTTAAACCGGCCTCTCGGGACGGGGATGCCAAGGGGTTTTGACTTGAAGTTTATCCAAGGTGATTTTGGGGAAAGGGGTTTGGGGCCCAAAATAGGGTGGGGAATTTAGACCTTTTGAAACTCAAAAAATGCTTTTTTCCCTTTTTTTGGTTTTCTTCATCATTTTTGGTTGTGACGGGGGTTTTCTTGGGATGTTGCTTGTCTTTGATAAAGAGTTTCCTTTCAGGGTTGAGCTCCCTTGCAGAATCGAAAGTGACCCAGTTTTTTCCATTTAAATTTAAAAACAACGTAATGGAACAATCTTTTTTATGAAAGGGCCCTATCAAATCTGTTTCCTTCCCGTCCCTCGAAACGGGGTCATCGGGCAAGGAGAATTCCCCTTTAAACCTGTCTTTTTTTCCAACACTTTGAATGGGTTTCCCTTTAATTTCATTTTTTTATTTTAATTCTTTCTATTACTTTAAATTTTCCTGTTTTTGTCATCTTGGACCCTTCTCAGACTACTATTTAATTTTTCCCCTTCTTCTTCCCACCTTTTTGGGCCTGGGACCATCTTATCTGTTTTTTAATTTGTTATCTTTGGTTTTGCCTTGCTATTTTGCCGCCTTTTTTTTCCTGTCAGCCCCAATTGTTCTTTACTTTCACCTTCAAAATCATCCTGCTTTTTCCTTTCTCTGTCAAATTTCATTGCCAAGGGGTTTGATCAGTGCCTAAAAAATATGTTTCTCTCAACATCAGAATGCTTAAATGGAGGGCTTAAAAACAATCACTGGGTACTACACTGATAAATTTTAGTGACTAAAAATAAAAAAGGACCGATTTTTTCAATAATTCCCAAATTTTAAGAAAAAAAATCTCAATACCAAACTAACAAAAAGAAATTTTTTTCCATTTTTTATTTCTTTGCTTTTAAAACGTTTAAAAGAAAAACTGTCCTAAATACCCATTTGTTTTTTTTACAAACAAAAAACAAATTTTCACTTTGACCGGTTACATCCCCAAAAAAAAGTAATTTTTCATCTACATTTCGTTTGTTCAAAAAATTTTCTAATGCATAACGGTATATTTGATTTTCATTTAGTCCCCGGACGTAAGTGCGATAACACAATAGCGAGTTTCTCCTCCATTTATGCCGTTTTTTTAAATTTTATTTTTTCGTTACATAGTTGTCTTTGAGGATTAAATTAAAAATACAGTCTTGTTATTTTTTGGGAATGTCCAAATCAGTGGTTTATATTATAAATAACTAAATTTGAAAGCATAAAGGAGGTTGAAGATTTTTTCAGTTTGATCTATTGACATTTAAATTCGGTTTGAATCGGTTTTTGGGGATACCGGATTTAATACGTGGTATGGCATTGCGACCAAGAAGATTGGGGCATGGGGAGGTGAAGGTTTTAAAAATTTTTGACTTTGAGTTAGGGGATGATTAATGAAGGTATTTTCAATTTTGGAATCGGGGTGTTGGAATAAACCCGGGGAATTTTAAAAGTTCTCTTAAAATACATTCTGAATGGCTTTAAATTTTTTTTGGAGTTTTTTGCTAAAACCCAAACGGGACACATGTCATGGTTGGTAGAATTGGGGACTTAAATGTAGCAATCCTTCGACTTTCAAGGGAAAATTGCATTGATTGGGGAAGATTTTTAAAAATTTTTGGCTTTGAGCTATTGATGTTTTGGGGTTTTCCCATGTCTTTTTCAAAACCCCTAAGTATTTTATGGGGGAAAGGTCCAGGGGAATAAATTTTGTGAAGGCAAATTCATAGGTTTTTTTGGGCGTCGTAACGTAATTTTTTTGCAAATTTTTAAGGGGGTTTATTTTGATTCTCCTTTTTTATCCATTTAAACTATTTTTTGTATTTTAACATAGCCCTTTGGTCCCAAGTTTGTGTTAAAAGGGGCGACATCATCTGCGTCAGCGCTAACGATCCCCCAGTGCATGACTTAGCAAAATGTTGAACAGAAGGGGAAGGTCCGACCCTTTGGCCCCTGATTGGGGGTGCGCGGTAAGAGGTTGAAGGTTGTTTTAAATCGATCTTTGAAAAACCGAAAACCCTTTTTAAAATCCCCGGGACCCCCTAGTTTGCATTTTATAAATTGGTCGAGTGCGATTTTGTCGTACCCCTACATATCTAAAACTACTGATGTTTTGTTCTTTTGGTGATATTGTGCTTTTCTTCAGTGGTCGTAGTTTGGTGCGTTGTTGAGTGAGGGTCCTGAACCAAATTGAACGAGGGAATAGTGTTGGGGGAATTGAAATTTTAAGAAAATTTTATTTTTAAAATTTTTTGAAAGGGTTTTAAAAGACTAATAGGTCTGTAGTTTTAATGTATCTCGGCCTTTCCCAGTTTTACAAAAAGGGAATTATTCGCTTTTTCCCCGCTGCGGAAAAATGTGGTTAAACCCCATTAAATTTGCCGGGGCTGCAATAGATCCCCCTTCAACATTTTCATGCACCGGTTTTTACCGTAATTTCCATCTTTTTTCGACGCTTAATTTTCAAGGCTGTCTCAGATGGAGTAATGAATTTAATGGGGGCATTGAAAAGTGAGTTGGGAAATTTTCATTTTGGATTAAATGATGGTCGGTCAGGGGTGGGTTTAAAAAGGTGTTTCAAGGTGTTCGCTTTTTTACTTACCCTTGTCTAGTATACCTTTAAATTTCCCTTTTTTTGGGGTAATGTTTGATTTTTCTTTGGTTAGCGCTTGACGATGAAGAGGGACTAATTTTGGGGATAAATTTTTGCCTACTTTTAATGAAACTTGAAAATAGTTTGTCGTTGGGTTTTTCCCCGTCTTGTTAACTTATTTACTTTCGTTTTAATTGGTCTTATAATTTTCCAGTCCCGTCTCAATTTTTTTTTATTTAAAAAAATTTCAATTTTACTGGGATCGGTTTAGCATTTGGCGTAGACGAGGTCGTGTCGACTGGATGGCTTTAATGTTGTTTTGGGGTTTACAACTTATCGTCGTTTCACGCGCATTACATTTTCGGTTTGGAAAAAGGATCTTAGTTATAAACTTTTTCCCAATTTGATTCCTTTTTCCTGATCGAGCTTTTCATTGATTTTTTTGGAAAAGGATTTAGTATCGGGAGTGGTGAGTCGATTTCGTAATATTTTTGATGAAGGGAAAATTAAATTTTGGTGAGTACAAATCTAAGACATCTGGAATGATTTTTGGATTAGCATCTTGTTGGGTTTTTTGGGGTAAATGCTGATGTTATATGCCACAAAATCGTAGCTTTGTCCTTTCCCCGATGTCGAGTTACAACCCCCCCTATATTTTTACATTAAATCACCTAGTAAAGTTCGTTTTATCTGAATATACGTAGGGGGATTTTATTACATGGGGGTTTTTTTTGTTTTTTTTCCCCAGAATTCAAAATTTTTTTTGTTTTTCCGAAAATGTTTTATTAAAAAGGGGTTTTTTTTTGTTTTTCCCCTTTTAAAATTCAAAAATTAAGGTATATGACTTATGGGATCCGAATTTTGAAAAATGTAACAAACTTTTCCCATAGCACGTCATTGCAGTTTTTTTTTTTTGACTAAAATAAATTTAAAAAAAGGGTTTTTGGAAAGGTTTTTTGGGTTTTTATTCATTAATTTTTAAATTTCCATTCTTTCAATTATACAGATTCCCGGTTTCTTGCGGGGTGCGGTACTTGCTGTTTAACGTTTTCAATAAATTGCTCACCGCCTGACGCTGGACGTTTCTCTGTCTTTCGATGTGATAAATGAAAAATCTTTCCCCAAAATTTGGTTTTTGTGTACAAAAAACTTGGTGCGGGAAAAATCAGAAACTATTTTCCCGTCTTTTAACCCTTGGGGTTCCCGTTTAATATCTTATTTACCTCTTGAATAGTTTCCATTATTTAAATGATGTAACATGCCGTTTTTGTAAAGACCATATTCTGCATTTTTTCACATTGACTCTGAAATTTAACCTTTTTGATTTTTTAAAATGAATAAACCCGTTTTAAAGAAACTTTTGAGCTTTTTTGTTTTTTAAAACTACTACATACTGAATTTGGTTTCTTTCCATTTAAATCTGAAACTTTTAACACTGTGATTCAAACAATAATTTATCTTTAAGTCTTTTTTTGAGTAGATTGATATGTCCTTCATTCCCGATAGGGGTTTTTTAATTGGACCTGAAGGAGGATGAATTTTTGTTCATCAAAAATTTTTTTCTGTAGTCTTCTGAAGTGAATGTTTTTACTGAATTTTTTAAAATCTGGGGTAAAGTCTTTTTGGGAATTTTTTGTCTGATATTGCTTTTGTAATATCTACTTTTAACTAAATGGGGGGTTTTACTTCACGGGTTTTATCGACTATCCCAGGAATCACCCGTTTTTTTAACAACTTATATCAGAGGACTGGGAATGAACTGATTTTCCCGCACTCTTCCCCTTTCGTTACTTTCCTACGCTGAAGTTTCTTCTTACGTCCATCTGTTCCTTAACGTCCACTTTGAATTTTGCAAGGTATAAAACAGTACAAACCACTTTTTGTCTCTTTTCCCGTTTTTGGCCCCCTTTTAGATTTGGCGGAGGCTGACCCGAGGGGTTTTAGGCCCCCATTAGCTAGTTTTTCCTTTTTAGGCTCGCTGTTTTAACGATGAAACTGCGTTTACATCTGCCGCTGTTTTGAAGTTGTTTTGTAGATGACATCATTTTAAAATCGACGGGGTTCCAAAGATCACATTCCCTGCTTTTTCAAAATGTCCAGGCCTTTTATAAGTTGCCCGTTGGGGGCCTGGGTTTTCAATTCCCGAGGATTTTTTAAAAAAGACACAAAAAAACTTCCGTTACGGGGCCCATCCGACGACCCAAACCCAAGCTTATCTCGTTTTCCATACGAGGGGAAGGGAAGGGTGCCGTGCAGCGGGTCTACCTACCACCGCCCGGCTGGTGTTTCTTACTGCTCAAAAAGTTGTTTTTAGGATTATCATTATTTGTTTTCAAAAGAGTTATACGTCAAATAAGTTTGGAAAACTATTTATAAATAAAGGGGGAAAACAAAATCATTTTATTTGCAAGAATTGAATTTAGTAAATCATTTTTTTTGACAAAAAATTATTTCGTTTAATTACCAATTTGTGTGAGGTCATATGGAAAAATCTGTTAGCCAACCGATTTATCATTGTTTAAAATCCTCGTTTGCACCCTTATAAAGTCGGAAAAAATAATTTTAAATTAAAATTATTTTTCAGTACGGTGCATTCAGTTTTTGAAGGGATGCAGGAAACTGATAGTAATATATTACAATCTTTATGAACTCTATTTTTGATGAATGTATTTTTTTTTTGAGATTTTGGTGATCAAAAACGTGTTTTATAAAAAAAATCTATAGTTGTTCTCATTAAGATGTAAATTGTGTAATTGTATTTGAGAAATGAATTACATTAAAATATTTAATACATTTCAGCTTCTCGCATATTTTACAGACACAAATTTTTCCAAAGACAATTAGTGATTTTAGACTAATATTTTATCTTCAAATTAGATCTTAAAAATTTTTAGCGGTCATTTTCTGAAAAATCATTCCATCTCTTGCCCGTACATAAAAGAAGATGAAATACTCCCCCAAGCCATCCACCCCGGGCGGTATTTTGTGAATGCTGCCCTAACTATGACCCAGAAATACCACCTTAAATTTTTCATTTATCCATAAATAAATTCAATAATTAAAAAAACAGAGGATTCCGGGGATTTTAAAACAGCCAAACCATCCATACTTGGGATTACGGCAGATCTCAACTGGGAAGAAAAACTCATCTACCCCAATTAAAGTAAGTGGTAAAAACCCTCCGCAAATCAGAGTGTGTGGCCATCATCTTCACCATAAAATTGTTTTGGAAAGCAATGTTCAAAAACATTAAAAAAAATCGGAAAATTTTATAATTAAAAAAAAAAAATGGAAAATTTCCCCCTTGTCGTTCAATAATCAGGGGTTTTTTCCCTTTGTTTTCCAGGGATTTGCTCCTTTATTCTTTAGGACATGTTCAATGAAAAATAAAAAGATTTGGGGAAAAAAGAAAGTACCTTTTTCTTTTCTTATAAAAAAATTTTCAAAATTTAATAATCTGCAGAATACTGCTTTACCATTGCTTTGCAAAAAAATGACATGAAGCTGAGTTTTAAATTTGATGTATTTTGGTTTTTTTATTTTGGAAAAAAACTACAAAAAATTAAAAACAAATTTACGCTCAAGAAGTATCATCTCAAAGGGACCACAACAAACAAAGGCAGGCGGAACTGACTAATAATTTAAATTAACTCTGAACTGTTGAAAAAATCCCCCACGCTTTTTGTTCTTCGGTTTTTGTTGAAAACCCTGTTTACTAAAGTTGATGGAAATCGATCTGTCAATCTGATTGCAACTGGTCGTTTTTCGTCTGATAGGTGCAGAATACTGAACTGACCTTCAAAAAACAAGTTCACATCCAGCAGACGGTCATGGACTCACGGGGGGCCCAGGAGGAAAAGAATACCCTTTACCCGGGTCTCGATATTGTTCCCCCTCCCCCAAAAACACAGATACAATGTCTCATACCCCGTCTCGATTTCAGTCGCCCTTGTCGCCCCCGGGGACTCCCATCTTCGTTGCTCAGTTAATCCCCCTTTTTTTCTCCGACTTACAAACCCCATCTTATGCATTTAATAAGTTATGGGAGATGTAGGACTTGATTAAGGGGAAATATACTTTCCGGCGCTTCCCCAAAATTTTTAAAAAAATCGTGTGATGAATATTTAAAGGCGCCAAAAACGTTTTTTAAATCGCTGGCAAATTTTTAAATTTTCCCAACGGAAAATTTTGGGTTTATGTTGAGGTATTTCCTTTTTTTCTTTTTTTTTTTCCTTCCGAACATTTTACTTTTCGTGATGTTTAACCATTTCCCCTGATGAATTTAAAATATTTTGTTAATTTTGTTCCATTTTATTGTCATTGTCTCGTTTTTGCTAACCTTTTTCAGACTTCATTTATCCCCCAAACAAACTAAAATTTTTTTTAAAAAAAAGTTTGAAAGAAAACCCGATTAAAACATCCAGATCTAGGTACAACCCCTTCCCTTTCACCAACTTTTTCCGTCCAAATTTGGATGGCCTCATACTTTGATCCATCCCCGATACTCGGGGGTATCGTGGATCGATACTTTGGAAATTACTCATATTTTTTCAATTTTCAATTTGTTAAATCCCATCTTTCGATTTTCAAAAATTTCCAACATTCTTCTCCCCCATTTCTTTGCCCAAAAGGAAAGTGTCTGTCTGTTCGGATTCACTTACAGTCTTGAAATTGAACGTTGCGCGCCCGGGCGCCGTGCCCCGTTGTTTATCGCCTGCGCCTTCTCATCTTTTGAGATGTCCGAATACGCCCCAAAAGCGGGGGAAAACTCGCTTTGGCCCCCAGGCACCCAACGGGCCGATGAAATTGCTGATGACAGCATTCTTCCGGGTTTTCCCCCCCTCATCCCTCCGTGGACGCATCTGAGGACTCTGGTCGTTCAGTTCCCTTTGTGACGGAAGACGACTAGGTTAGTGTTTTCCCCAAAAAAAAATGAGTAAAGGGAAATTTTTTTATGGATAGTACAACGTATTTTTTAGAATTTATGATCATAACTAGATTTGTTTAACTTGAGTGAGCATTTCTTAATGTTTCCTGAATTTTTTTGGGAAATTAGGGGATGCTCCCCTCACTAATTTTAAACCCCTAAAATTAACAAACGAGAGAAACTTTTGTGAAATTGCTGAATAAATGATTTAAAAAAATTTTGGGATATTTTTTATTTGAAGGAATCCCACCCCCGGGAAGCGGAGGTTGCAATCAACATTTACTTCAAACCTGTGATTTATAGGTTTACAGTGATTTATGAAAGTTTTTCAACCACATCACATCTGCAACAAGTAATCCAAAAATCCCAAGAGATATTGCAAATTTTCTTCAAAACACTTTAAAATTATGGGTCCAAGAAAAGTTAGTACCCCAATTCACGACAATCTCTTTAGAAAGAGCAAATCGAAGGACATTTTTCCCATTTCAGTTTAGCTCATCACAACTCGTTTAAAAAGGGCTTTTAGCAATACTAAAATTCAAAAAATGCTTTTTGCCGAAAAACTTTTGGGGGGTTTTAAAAATTCCCCAAAACCCCAAAGTGCAAAACGACCCGGGTTAAACTTTCTACCACCCACGTTTAATTCAAGACGAGGACCCATGGAACTCAACTCCATGCTCCAAAAACTTCAGGAACAGAAGAAAGGTTTTTTTATGCTTCGCCGACTTAAAAATTTATTCATTTTTCAACTGGGGGGAACCCCTTTTTATCAACTCATTAAATTTAAAAATTTTGACCAACAAAATAACGGCGTTGCCCAAGTCGGGATCTGAATTATTCCTTTGAAACATATAAATTTTTAAATAAAAAGAAAAGAATTGATTCAGGACTTTCTGCGCAGGAAGATTGGAATCTTTTAAAAAAGATTCAAAAAATGAAAAAAATGAAATTGTTCCATTGCCATTTTGGGTCCGAGGGAAAGGGCGGACCGCAGAATGCTGCCAGGCCCGAAAAGTTATTGGACTTTAAGCGCAGATCCCGTGGTTTCGAAGAGGGTGTTTCTTTTTAATTTTAATTTTAAACGACCCTTTTTTTTTCACGGTTTCAATTTTTTTCCCATATTTCATAGTTTAAAAAATTAATAGACTGTTTAAATTTGAACTCATTTTCAGTATCTAGAAATTTTAAAATTAAAAAATATTTATTGTTCAAAAAATTTTTAAAATTTAATTTTTTTTATAGGCATCCTAAACTGAATTTTGAAGTATGGCTGTTCTTTTAAGGGAAAATTTTTAAAAGAGACCACGAAAAATCATGCTTTTACCAAACCCAACTCAAGAGGATGTAAGGGAGTTAAGCGAGGTTTTTTCCTCCCATGCAAATTATAGCATGGAAAAAAAAAGTGACTCTCCCCCCAAATTTTAAAAAAAGGGCATTTGCATTCCACCACACAGTGTTTTTAGGACTTTCACCAGCTGGTTGAAATTGATAAAAAAGGTGAATGGACCCAAAAAATTAGAAAAGGGGTTTTTTAATAAAAATTTTTGAAAATTTAAAATTCAAAAAAATATCCCTTTAATTGTTAACCATTTTGTTTTGAGTTTAAAGTAGTGGTATCGAGTATCGGTATCAAGCCTCGACAGGGAAGGACGGATCAGAAAATGGTATCGACCATCATAGTCCCAATAAAAATTCTTCATCCAAGCTTGTCCCTTCTTCCGCTACTTCGTCCGCGCCAGTCAGCTTTTGGGAGCGTTGCAACCCCAACAAAAAATGATTTTGAGGGGTCCCCCAAAACCCCCCCGACACGAAATAAAAAATCCTCTAATTTTTCTTCCCCCCCGGGCCCCCCCTCGGGTTATCTTTTTTTCGCGGGGGGGATAATTTCTCATTGGTTGCCTAATAACCCTTTGGGGCCCTCCAGCGGTCTACCTACAAATTTCGCGCCCGGTTTTCGGGGGGAAATCAATATACTTTGGGGGGGCTGCGTTTTGGGGCATTTCCCACGAAAGATAAGGGGGTTTTTTTTGGCGTGACGCGGGCGGGGCAAGGGAGAAAGGGGGGACAGGGGCCCCGCTGATTTTAGAGGGAAAAAGGGGGTGGCGGGCCGGTCTTTGGGGGGGAATACCTCTTTCACCCCGAAATGATTTTCTCTTTTTAACTCGAGGGGGTAAAAATCCCAAAAAGGTTTAGAAAATTAAAAGTCATTGGGAAGGGGAAATATCAAAATGATCTTGAGAAGCAACACCTTTGGCCTGCCTGTGGTCATCACGGCATACAACATTTCAAAGATATATTTGTTTTGTTGTTTTTTTAGTAGAAACGCATTCATTATCAATCAAAAGCAGGAAGAAAATAATCACATTAGCTCCGAAGATTACTAATCATAAGGACTGGGTCAAGACAGTGGTACTATCACAATGAACCACGGGTGTCAGCCTTCCTCGGCTTTTGCTCATTGAAATTGACACAAACATTGCTACACTGCCCGCATCTCAAAATGCTAGATGTCGACGCGCATAGTATGTCTCTCATGAAGAGTATTGAGGGATCAGCTGTAGAAAGCGATAAAGTGGAGTGAAATGAACTATTCGCCTTTTATTTCATAAACACGTGTTTACCGTCAAGAGTCAACTTCCTCACGTTTGTTGAGCGACATGTGTATAAAGCCTTTAAATTTTCTGCCTTTCTTCAGCCTTCTGAAGCCTCAAGGAGTGAGACTTCTGCTAAACCTCTTATAAAGACGGTGAAATCGAGGAAACTAACAAATAACTTCAGATGCATTTTTCGGATCAACTCTAAAGCCTTTGATGTAAGTATTCCTGAATCATAAAGTATTAACAGATGACTTTTTCAAGCATGTTGCAAGTAGGTTCTTAGAGACAATAATTACATTACGTATTGCTTAGTCTAGTAAGCATCCTTAAGACAAAACATGTAAATAACATTTTATTTGGGATGTTGTCTGCTGGTCACTCACCACCTTCCTGTTCATGAAATTAATATTTCACTTTGTACATAGTAACAATATTGCATCTAAATTTGAGACTTATCAGGCGGTGCCATAAGTTCCCCGACTTTCAGTTCAAATGTACCAAGGTGAATTTAAAGTCTCTAGGTCTGTAAAGTCTGTAATGTTTAAAGTGGAGTATCCTCTCGATCATTATTTCTGATTGACAATTTATATATATAACAAAGACAAGGAATGTAAATTGGGGAGTCTTATTGTAAATGATGTTTTAGCATTATTCTGTGAACTTCAAATTCGTGGCACAAGATCGCTCAAGATCGCTTCAAAGATCGCTCATAGGGATCACATCTTCAAGATCGCCTCAAAATACTACCGCCTCTGACCTGGTGACCTAGTTGTTATTTGATTCTATGGAGAGCAAGATATTATCAATTTTCTTGATCAATAATGTAAACATTTCATGAATTCCTTCAAATGTATTTACTTCTCCGCTCCTTTTAACGAATTTATTCATACATGACACAAGAATCAATGTTAGTAGATTTCTTTTACGGAATTGTGAAAAAGGAAAAGCATACAATGGACAAAATAAATTGTTTAGAAGAAATGCTAGCCCTAAACCTCCCCTTCATATTATCCTTTGCCTCCACTTCAATATTCACATGCTTCCTTCCACTATTTTGTAACTTCTTCTCGCGACCTAGTTTTTCTAAAGACAACAGCAAACATGGCAATTAGCTTCTGCGCTTCCACCGCTGAGCAGCCACAAGGGAGAAGGTCTTTAAAAATAACCCATGGTTGGCTGCGCCGCGTCACCCACCTTCATCTTCACGTCCGCCCGGTGGTCGTGCCAGGCGGCTGCGCTCATACGGCGAACGAAGGCGGAGCGCCAGCCGGGCAGGGTGGTCGAGCAGGCGGGGTTTGTGGGTGAGAGGATGTGAGCAGGATGTGTGTTTGTCAGACGGGAAGCGAGTGGGCAAGTGTGTAGGCAGAGAGAGTGAGCGGCCTGATGGTGTACGGCGGGCCGGTGTGTATGTGTGCCGTGTGTGTATGTGGCATGTGTGCGTGTGTGCAGCAGCGCGCGCGTGTGTGTGTGTATGTGTGTGAGGAGAGAGAGGGGGATGGGCGTGTGTGGTGAGGGTGCAGGCGAGCTAATGGGCGGCAAGGCATGGACTCATGAAGTTCCTGCCTTAGCTGCTGACACTTATCGCGATAAGGCTGTGCTGTGGGGCGGCGGTGAAGTGGCGGCAGCTGCAAGGGAAGTAGAGACGTTTCACATGGGCTTAATTCAAATTTAATTAGTGTGTGTAGCATTTTCATTAGTTATTTCAACTTAGTCAAACTTTTTCAACGCTTCTGTTTGCTTTGACTGTTTTAAAAGGATATTTTGAAATGTTCAGTAATAACTTACTACAAGATTTCTTTTTTCAGACATAAACAAGAACATTTCCGAAGGTGTCATGTCTTTAAACAGCGATCACTTTTATTCGCTTGAAAAAAATGCAACTTCCGTTTCATTATTGTAGTCTGTACACTCCCGTTTCAGAAGCAGCCATTGTTCTACCTCTTGTCAATTGAGTGGACGCACGTGCGCGCCTTTGGCCCGTCGGGACCAATGTCCATCGTTCCACGTCGCGTCGAGCGTGTCCGCGCTCCCGCTCCAAGGGTCCGAGGTCGACCAGCCGCCGCCGCGACTTCATAATTTATCAGCGAATATACGACTAATGGAGAAACGGCGCTGGACGACGGAGGAGGCCTCCGGTCTTCGTGAACAACGCGCCGACGGCTCAGGAGGCTGGAGGACGTCGGGGAGGGCTGTCATTACTTGTCGCGCTCGCGCCTCCGCCGTCATCATGGTTGCTTGTCCGCCATTTGCCCCAAAGAAGAATTCACGGAAACATATACAAGCCTACCGGCAGTATCGATCGGATGCGCAGACTTTGTGGATCATTAACTTTGCTGTCGTGGTTCTTAGCCCGAAATGTATTCATGCTGTCGAATCACTCTGTGCTCATCGAATTTTCCAGCAATCAATGGGCTGATCTTGCCACATGGGCTGACTTACACCGTGCTCAGGGCAATAACTCTTGCTACTGCAGCAATTCTGACTAGGAGATCTAAGGTTCGAAGCCCTTCCATAGCGAATATTTGATCCCACTACATAGAATCTCAGTCGCTCTAGGGATAATTCTGTAGCCGGCTACCTAATTGGTACTTTTCCCGTCATTTCTTCAGTATCAGGCGAATTGCTGAGCAATACGCTGACGAATAGGCCAATGGACTGAGCGCAGTCTTTCCTGCCTTCACTCCACTCTCCTTTACACACAGGCAAGCACGACACTATCACAACACGTTCGGAAGTTGATCTATCGGCAGATTAGGAGCTCGCAGAGGAAAAAACAAAATACCTAATCAATCAATCCAACAATCAGCCTGTAATATGCCGTCACTATCATTCACGGTTAGAACCTGGCTGCTCTGAGATCGATTTACCTTATCACTCTCCTTTGTCAATTTTGAAATATCTTAGCTTTTCCTTTGATAAGTAAGGCACATCAAAAATAGTCATGACCCATCTAATTTTGACCTTACTGCAAAGTTAGTCCTGTTACATTATTTTTGCCGAGAGCAACGTGTCTGCGTAAATAATTTTTTCTCCTTTCGATCTTCACAGTTATTTGGCGTGCGACAAATTTTGCCGCATCTACGTTATTTGGATATTTCCAAAAACTAATTCTTTATACAATGTATCTTTAAACCGCGAAAACATGTATTAAGATAACCGTAGGACGTAACCGTAGGATAATACATTCAGACGCGTTTGTTGATTTTCTTTTAAATACGTACTCTTATTTGCATTAACAGCAGAGACATTCCATTATTCTTACTCTTATCTTTAGTGTCATTTATGAAGAACCCTTCCTGTTCTTAATTGTGGTCATTTGCAGTGCTCACCAAAGACGATTCCGTTCACAAATTAACGCCATCTTGAATGATTTATTAATTCTAGATCGGCATTCAAATATGCATTGAGTACTAAAAGCAGTTCATCTAGTTACATTAAAAATTTACTGGAAGGAAAGAGGGTGCCCTGATTCGAAAGTTTTATTCGTCGTCGGCCTTGTATAAATAAATTGTGAGCTTTAATTTATAAAGGGAGACGCACACAGTAAAATTAAACGAATATATCAAATAATCTTCATAGCAGTCGAAATATTATTCCCATCATGTTTCCGTGTTGTCCTTAATATCTAAAACATGTTTTCTCAACCCAATGCATTTTGTTGTCGTTAGGTAGAAACTTTTTCCTGAAGCTCACTTTCCCTACTAAGTTCAATTTGTTCACCTCCAATTTATACATTTGCTCAACTTGAATTCACTTCTACATATTCTGATCGCTTGCCCGTCCATTCGTTCAGTCGACCCAGTGATCATTCGCACGTTCACCTCTCTCGACTCCACTCTCTGTCCTTTGGCCCGTCTGCTCCTCGCTCAGCTGCTCGCCTGGGCTGGACGCCCGTCAGCTCCGGAGTAACGCCTTCTGAGGAACCGGTCTTCTCTCCCAACCCCCTCCCCTTCGACTCATCCTCTCCGGGCCGCCCTTCCTCTAAACTTTTAATGAGATTCTTGGGTTAGCAAGCTGGGTCAAGACCTTCTACGCGCCCCATTCAAATGACTTTACAGTAATTGACAAATTGTTAACCTTGATGAGATAGAAAATGAATAACCAATGAACTTTACTTAGAATGGAGCCCGTTTTCTTTGAACAAACAGTAGAAGGGAAGGAGGAAGCGAAAGAGGTAGAGGAATCTCTAGGGAAGAGGAAGGGAGACGAGAAAGCATTTTAAAAGTTTGACCTACGAATCCCTTCGGATTTAATGAATGGACTTTTTCATCCGCCGAAGGGTTAGTTACGGATCCGTTCATTCCATTATGAAAAGAGATCATGTTATATCTTCCCGTTTTCAGTAAAGGATCTACTTTCTGTATAAGGAATTGTTTTTTTTATTTTGTTTTACGAGTTAAAATTTTGTAAAAGGAGTGGAATAGAGTATGTGAGTCTTAGAACAGTTATCTGGAGTTTGCATCTCCTTCCTTGAATTATAATGTAAGTAAATGTGTTTAAGAACGAAACGAACGATTACATGATACGTAATTCTCGAGCTATACTTTTTTAAGATCCTACAATAATTGAATTTTAGTATTTATTTTCTTCAACTATTTAGAAATTCATGAAATTTCATTGAAATGTTCAATCCAAAATTTTTTTAAAATATAATTATTAATAATGTTTTAAAATATGTATTAATACTGCAGTAAATAAATACAATTTTGCAATGAAATTTTCTTCATTGCAGATGACATTTCTGTCATCTATCGAATAAGGTGTTTAACTGCAATAGTCTTTTTATATGTATTAAGAATTTGAAATGATATTTTACATTAAATGGAGGTTCCCTATGAATTTCTGTTGGTTAACGTTAAAATTTTAAAAAATGTAAGTAATTTTACTGAATTTATAAAGAATAAATATTTTAAAATCTGCATTAAATATTAGGAGGTTCAAGAAGGATGTTTAAATTTGTAATAAAAATTGTTTGCATGCACTTAATCTACAGGAAGAGAGACTGTAACGTGATTTCACATGTACTGCATTCGTATATTATAACATAAAACATCAAATTAATAGTTTTAGAAAGATGATCCAGAATTGTGAATAATAAATTGAATTGGAAAATATTGAATAAAGTTATATATGTTAATTTAGAAATTTCTATACTAGTGTAATGAAGTAGTATTTGTGATGTGATGTGTGACTCACGTGATCCTTCAAACATAAAATTGAATATTTCTGTATTTGAAAATTTTAACACTACATTCATCCAATCCAATGCAGTTTATAGAAAACAGCTAATAGTATGTTTTCCTATTTTTAATGGTAATGGTTAAACAAGTATGTCAGCCAGTCTGACCCGGTTTTAACAGGAGACTTAAACAAATTAATAATACAGCACCTGGTTGCTCAACATCCCCTTGATAGAAAAAGCAGAAACAACTGTTTGGGTAATGAACCTTGAAAATAATCTGTTTATATTAAATTTTTCCTATTTGACAAAACTTGCAAATTGCAGGACTTGGTGCGAGAATACAAAAAAATAAATGTATGTTCATATTTGGTAAAAGACAAATTTAGTGCAATTGAATTGGTCATAGAATTTGTTTACTAGCAGTGCATTTACACGTATGTTGCAGGCAAAACCACAGAACTGTTTTTTCAGCATGCTTGTGTAGAGTGAATGAATGTAAGATGCTAATTTCTTTATAAACAATTAGGAAGGTCCGGAGAACGAAATCTGATAGCACCGTTCGATTCCGGAATTTTGCATCGTGTTTAAAAGCCATTCAGATGAGAATAATAAAAAGTTGCAAATCAGATATTTATAAACAATTTCCAAACTTTGAAAATCTTAAGGGGGAGATTCTGCCGATCCCTGGAACCGAAAACCGCGAATTAACAATTTTTCATCCATTTATAATTTTTTCCCGGCCGTTGCGGGAAGGCTCCGGCAACTGTACCTGAAACGTAAGCATCTAAAAATAGCAGTCATAAGGAGTTACAAATCGATTACTAAAAGTTAGAATAATTGTTGCTAAATGATAAATATTTACTGGTTTATGGACAATTATTCGACGAAAGTCCGCTCAGTAATATTTTTCGTCGGCGTACGTGCAGGCAAAATCTCTCTTCTTGAGGGAAATATGACGGATATTTCCGTCTGTACGTAAACGAAGTAGCCCCTTCCTCTGAGATAATCCCTTGGGATATTGCAATTTTAATCGCTGACAACTGTGGTTCTAACTTCTAGCGATTAGTCAACGCGTTCCTCCCCGCCCTTCCCCGGCTGCGGGGTTCCCAAGTTTGTCGGTGGTGGGAAGGTTTTTGGGGAGGAAAGTGTACACCATCCTGCTGTCCGTGCCTCTAATCGCCAATCGTCACCTTTCCATTTCATCGAACTTAGAGCTCATCTCTGCTTTGGTGCAATTTCTAAACATTAATACCACATCTTTCTTTTCTTCAACTTCAGTTTCATCTTTAGTATTGTCCTCATCTCTTCATTATATTCTGTACCATTTATTCGTGTTCCCTTCTTCCTTGTTCTACATATTTCATTATTCTCTTTGTCGTTCCATCTTTTAAACTTACGCTGTATCCCTTCTTCAGTTCTTCCTTCTTCACTTTCATTTATGTCACTTACTTCTTTCTCATTGGTTTCTGTCCATTTCCACTGAAGCACCTTTATTTGTCTTATCATTGACTGTCTAGTTCATTTCATTTCTCTCAATGCTCACCAGTTTCTCCGTTTTCTCTCACTTACATGAAGAAACCGCGTAAATCTTCCATTTCACAGTAAACCTTAAGTGGAACACTTCGTCTGCTCCCACTGTTTCCATCGAATTTGTCCTCTCTATCCACTGTCATCCTCCTCTGCCCCACCCATTCCCCATCGTTGACATCATTCGCACTCGTCAGACCTCGACTGCACCCGCCACGACCGCCCTCACAACTCCAGCGCCCGCCACAGCAACCCACACTACGTCTCCCCCACTCCGCTTCCCCTGCGCCTCGAGCTCTAAGAAGCGCGTGTCGCCCTCCTCTGCGAGTGACGCCGCGTTCCATCACGGGCTCCGAGGAGCGTGGGAGGGCTTGAAAGAACACGCGCAGCTCCCCGCCCCGCCGCCGCGCCCACGCTCCCCGCGCTGCGAATTAATTGAAATACATTTGAGCGTATTTAGACCTAACGGCGCTCGCCCATGGGGCACGGGCGCATGGGGTGGAGGCGGGGGCGGGGCGGGCACCCTGAACGTAATATCTGTTGGTGACACTACCCAATCAATAATATCGCGGGTGCAGCCTTGTTGCCATACTTTCGTCGCCTCCGCCGCCCGCTGCACTGGCGGTGGGGCTCTACTAGTAACAATGTATCCGCCCCCGACGCCTCCAGTGTAGATTTAACGCCGCCTCCGGACCGCGTCACGCGCACATGTTAATGAAGAATGGAATGGCGGCGATTGGGTCAGTGCAGTAATTACGTGGCGGATAGAGTGCAGGAGGTGAGTACGAGGCGGATGGAGTACAACTGAATGTGCACTGATGCGAATTTCCATGATTTTTTGTGACTCATATTGTAGTACGCCTGAAGCTGAGCCACGTCAACGCAAATGGAATACGTGTTATTTTGAAAAAAGAGTGGCACGTTTTATATGAATATACGAAAAAGTACGGTTAGTTTTGAAAGATATTCTAATCATTATTCTAATGTTTTTTGTTTGTTTGTTTGTTTTTTGCATAATTTTCTAAAATCACGCGTTTTTAATTCACATTGATGTGAATTAAATTTCATGGTGTATTTACTTCAAAAGTCTGATACAGGATTGAATTGGTACATTGCGAAAGAAGTGAAAGCATCATATTAATTGTTCAAAAATATTTCTTTTATATCAGAAACAGAGAATGTTTGCCTGAAAATAAAATACTTAATAATTACTAGAATTAACTGACACCAGTAGTAATGTATCAGACACGTATTGCATTAAGCGATTTTTTTAAAGACGAAACGTTTTTTTTAAATGCAAGAACAATAGGTATTTCGTAAAATTTATTTTATTGCACGATTATTGTATATGTAAATATATTCTAAATCGTAAAAAGTCACTATAAAAATAAATTGCGTTTCATCATAAATTTACATATTTCATTATTATTATTATTATTATTATTATTATTATTATTATTATTGTTGTTGTTGTTGTTGTTGTTTAATATTAAAATTATAATTGTAATTTTTATTTTTATAATTAAATATCATAACTAATATAATAATAATAATAATAATAATAATAATAATAATAATAATAATAATAATAATAATAATAATAATAATAATAATAAATTTTATCCCAAGAATGTGCTACTTTCTTCTGTTGAACAAACTCCAGCTTGAGTAACAGCTTTCAAACTTCCTCTGTAAACCCTTTTCTTTTCTCTTTCTACTGACTCTGATTACAAGCCATACCTAAAATGGTTGATGATTTCATGGGTAGGTGATAACGATGCGGTGAAACGAAAATAAGGGGAAATGGTAGAATCTCGACTCCCTTTCATCCACTACAAATTGTCGTGACCCGAACTCTGGTATCCAGAAGTTTCCGCGGTGTTCTGTATTGCAACCTCGCTGTTGGAAAAACGTTGGGCAGGGGAGCTGTCTCTGTCGGCGGCGGCGCGTGCTGTGGGGCTGCGTTGCCCTTCCGCGCCTGCGCCTGGTGCGCACTCTCAGAGCCCAGGTCCCTCAGTAGAGCCGGCGGCAGTGGCAACAGCTTTGGTATGGGCGCCTCCTCTAGCGTCTCGGCTTAATATCTGCGCGGCATAAACCAATTCAACCAGCAACAACACAACGGGCCTCAAGCGCGTCCCTCCTCGCCCGCCCGCCCTCGTTCGCTCGCCTGACCGCTCTCGCCCGCCCTCGCTCGCCATCGTCCGACCGCCCTCGTCCGACCGCCCTCGTCCGACCGCCCTCGTCCGACCGCCCTCGTCCGACCGCCCTCGTCCGACCGCCCTCGTCCGACCGCCCTCGTCCGACCGCCCTCGTCCGACCGCCCTCGTCCGACCGCCCCGTCCGCCGCCCTCGTCCGACCGCCCTCGTCCGACCGCCCTCGTCCGACCGCCCTCGTCCGACCGCCCTCGTCCGACCGCCCTCGTCCGACCGCCCTCGTCCGACCGCCCTCGTCCGACCGCCCTCGTCCGACCGCCCTCGTCCGACGCCTCGTCCGACCGCCCTCGTCCGACCGCCCTCGTCCGACCGCCCTCGTCCGACGCCCTCGTCCGACCGCCCTCGTCCGACCGCCCCGTCCGACCGCCCTCGTCCGACCGCCCTCGTCCGACCGCCCTCGTCCGACCGCCCTCGTCCGACCGCCCTCGTCCGCCGCCCTCGTCCGACCGCCCTCGTCCGACGCCTCGCACAGATCAACAAGTCCCTCGTCCGACCGCAACTCGGTTCGTACCGCTCTCGAGCCGATTCAAGTCTTCTTCCGACCAGCCTCGCCAAATTCCCCCCCCCCCCCCCCCCCCCCCCCCCCCCCCCCCCCCCCCCCCCCCCCCCCCCCCCCCCCCCCCCCCCCCCCCCCCCCCCCCCCCCCCCCCCCCCCCCCCCCCCCCCCCAGATAAAAAGTCCTCAATCAAAGACTTTGAGTAGTTACACTGCAACTCATTAGAGTACAATGTAACTCTCACACATGTCCTAAAAATAAGATTTTTGAAAGATTTCTTAACCTCGACCCCCCACGCACACACTTTTCAATTAGAAACGAGTTTCTTTAATTTTAATTTTATTCGTCATTTTAACTCTATTTTATGTGATTGAAAAAAATAAGAAAATAATTCAGAAAAACATTTTTGAATCAGCAGAAAAAATCTATAATATTTTCTCAGCCACAAGTTCAAACGCAAAACAAAATGTTTGCAAACAAATAATAATAATTTTTAGTGTTAGAACCCTGGAACCGGATTCAAAAAATCTCAAAAGTTCGTCGTAAAAACAAAATCGTTGTGTATTTTTTTGTTTATTGCTGGGCTGTAGTTAAAAAATAAAAATCCTTTTTAATATTTACCCGTCTTTAATATTGACTTTAAATACGCTATGAAATTAACTGCAACAGTTCTGAGCATTTATTTTAGTATTTATTTTATATTTGTAATGAAAATTGTTCTGTTGTCTAAAAAAATGAAACTATTTTTTATAATACTGGAACCGATATTGTGATTGAAACGACAAATTCGATTTTAAATTAACAGAAAAGTGAAATTATTATAATCATATTGAATATAACAGATTTAGTTGCGATAATAGCTTCGCTTTTTCCTCAGTGTACATTTGGTATCGAACATTTGTATCATGCATTAGTTACATTATATTTTACATTGTAATGGAGAAACAATATATAATATATACAATATACAATAAAACTTACAATATATAATAAAAAGTTACTCAGAATCATTCCTATGTTTTCACTTTTTAAAGATTGTAAACGCGCAGTGTTTGGTCTCTGAACATACTGTATGTTCACGCTGACATATCACATATGAACTGACGGATCACAGAAAATTTAGTTGATCGGGGACTTTTTTGAATCTGTAAGTTTCACAGCTTTGACAAATTTCTTCTTTTTTTGAAGATCCGTTAAAAAATCCTTTTACTACAAGGAAAACGCATGATTTTTCTCGTATCGCTGACCTAGGAAACATTGTTTTTGAAGAAGCGCCTATTATTTGTCATTCGAAATATTAAAAACGCTAGGAAATTTGTGAAGAATTTATTTAGTCATATTATATGTTGCTTGCAATTCTAAACAATATGATACACTACAATAAAATATGCTTTCAGACTATTACATTCAATTTGTTTCAATTAAGATGCATTTTTAAATGTATTAGATGAATATTTATTAAAATAATATATTCTTAAATTATTTTAATTATTTTAAAATATTTAGAATATTTTGTATTTTAAAATTTTAAAAAATTTTGTATGGCTTAAAGACTTTACATATTCTAATTGTTTAAATCAAAATAACGCATATTTTAAAAATAACATTTTAAAAGTAAGTACTTTTATAAAAAATTTAATATGACAGTTTTATAAAAAATAATTTAAATTATCTTTGTTTATATAATATTAATTTTAATAAATCTGTACGAAAAGTAGTATGCACTATGCTTGTATTAAACAATTTACTATAAATATACATTTATACATATTATTATAGAGGCTTGGATTTTGTTTTATATTTTGAAAATTGTGTTTAATAAACGTGAAATACTCTTTCCTTTTAGTGTTAATTCAGTGTTATGACTCATGATTTTAGACACGAAACTATTTAATTTGTAAGTAAATAATGTTTGAAAGCAATATAATTGAAAGAATATTTATTAATAAAGGATATTAACAATAACGATGAACAATATCCCCCGCGTTTTATAATACTGAACTAAAGTTCACCTATTTATTAATGTATGTTATTAGCTTAGCTTAATAAAATTATTGATTCTTAATTATTATTGTCTTCTCAAAATACAGAAAAAAGGATATCTTTTATATTATGAATTTGTAGATCCACGAATTGAAATGTTTAATTTTTTTTATTTGTCCGTACATTGTGGGGAGGGCAGTTGCCCCATTTGCAACTGACCGCCGCACACTGGTTGAATCGGGCCTAAAACGTACCATAATTGCAAATGCCAGTGGTTTTGCGTAAAAATAGTGTTCATCAATGGGTTTTGAGGTCGCTGAATTTGAATATCATGAAATGAAATTTCAAATTCAAAATGGCTGGTTCGAAATGGCTAACTGACGCATAAAAAGAACCCAGTATGTGTAAAAGAATAATAGAATGGGTTTTCGTCTGATGACGAATATCGAAATTAAATATCAAAATTCAAAATTGAAACTTAAAAGTGAAGGATTGTAAATTTTTTTTTAAAAAG
>CAXIVR010000002.1:114713080-114724678 GCA_964035755.1 Teleogryllus oceanicus
TTTTTTCCTCCCCCCCCACGTTTTTCGCGCTTCCAGCCTCAATAATTAATATTGTTGAAGTTATGCTTTAAATGCTCGGCCTACCTACCACTTTTTGGGCGTTTTTAGTCTCAGCGTGCAATATGAGATGCTGGATTTAGTTAATGTCCTTCTGCAAATTTCAAAAATTTGAAATTTTTTCCCAAGTCAAAAATTCTTCCTTCTCTTTCAATTTGTGAATGTTAATGAAAAGAATGTTCGTGCACTCCCTTCTTTACATCACTTTCAAGATACCCTTCAAACTAACAACTAAAAAGGAAAAAAACCCCTATGCTATAAATTAAAACCCCCTTTAAAACTCAGTCAGTCACCGTTGCTGCGTGGAACCAGTCTGTCGCCGTTGCGGGAATAAAAAGGAAAACCAGTCTAGTCGCCGTCGCTGCTGCAATCAAAAAGACCTCCCCCGAGGCGCGCCGCAAACTTATGGCTCGCGCCTGGGAAAATTTTGGAGGGTGAATTTCTCCTTTTTTTCGTGACCTCCGGAAAAACATTATTCCTGTTCGGGCTCAGAATTCAAAAAAACTTGGGTAGATGGCGCGTTTAAAAAACCACCCTCCCCGTTCTCCTCTCTTCGTGGGTTTTTTTCGTGCTGATTTGGCGTTATTGGTTTCAATCCCTGACGTCACTATATATACATATATATATATATATATATATATATATATATATATATATAAAATTTGAAAGAGAAAGAAGAGAGAGAGAGAGAGAGAGATCTTATTAAATCTAAGCACCGGGGGAATTAATTTTTAAGAAAAAATTAACAATTATATGAAATATCGCATGTTTAAATCAAAAAATACGCGTTTCGGACAACGGATCAACGAGTTAATATTCCATGCTTGATGTCAGATCTAATACAAATGGAGGGGGCCCCGGACACATGATTTTGAAAAAATGAGGGGGTTGGAGGCGTGATCGTTAGGAAGGAGGCATTAATTCATTTTTTAGAAGATTTCGTGGTACGTTAGCGATTGTGAGTGCGATCGAGTTTTCAACATAGGCTGGGTTTTTGTGGATTATAGTCGCCGGGTTTTTTATTGGAACTTTGGATCTTGGTCTCGTGAAATGGTGATTTTATTTAAAAGGGGAATTGAAAATTTTGATTAATATATTGTGAACATTGAGATTAAATATTGTTTCGTGAAGATACATCAGGGTCTTCGTAGATGGAAGAGATTTTCTAATAATTAGATGAATATAGTCAGTTGCGAGGGGTGATTCATAGGAAAACACGATGGGAAAAATCAACCGCGTTTAGATTTGGGGGAAATATTAAATCTAATTATATCAATCGTTAAGGACATTTAAACTTTTTTATTTACGAAAGGACACAATATTCGTTCCAGGATTCCGGATTTTATTCTGTAAGTCGCCGGGGGCCAAAAATAAGATTAGAATAATTATGAACTCCGAACTATAATAAACCCCGTGCGGTGTTTTAATCTTTAAAATGAAACGAAATTCACGAAATTGAAAACTGCCATGTACAAATCTGGTCTGCCAGTAGATAGGCCGGGGCCTGTTCTTATTTGAATTGTATTTGAATTTTGAATTAAAAATTTTAAAATTTGAATTCCGCCAGGGGGGGCCCCCTCCGTGGGCCAATAGCTCAAAGGGGCGCAAAGGCGCGTGCGCGGATCAAAGGCCAGACCCGGCAATTATTAACATGCTTTGTGAAAACAGTGAAAACGACTTTTCATCTGAACGTTTTGCCAGAGCGTTTTGTTTTAGCGTTTGTGTGTTTCTGCGTTTGTGTTTCTAAAAGACAATTAGGCGTTTTGGGTCCCCCAATTGCCGTAAAACCAAAATAAAAGGGGTGAACGCAATTCTTCAAGTTTGAGACCCTAAAAGGTAACGATATGAAATCGCATGGTTCTATAACAATTTTTCATTCTATTTAGTGACGTATAAATTAACTATGCCTAAAAAATTTTAAATAAATTAAATTAAAATGAAATTTTTTTGGGGGATTTAAACAAAATTTTAAAACATCAATTATTGAAGTCATAAAAGCACTGGTTGATTTAATAATCATGTAATTGATAATTAAAATAGCTATATTAACATTAATGATTTTGATATAACTTAATAGCTCAATAATCATTACTAATTTTTTACAGGTGTAAAAGGGTTTAAAAGGCAATTGGGGACCTGACTTTGGCATCACCCCTTTGGGGAAATTCTCTAAGGTTGGATATGTATGTATGGACACTTCATGCAAATGTTCCTGCAGCAGGCAGACTAGCATAATGCGGGCCAAATTTTTTGCTGATGTCGTCCAGTTTCCAGGGGGTGCACTCAGGTCATTTATAGAAACACCACAAAAGGTGTACGTTTCTATTATTATTATTTTTTTTATTATTATTATTTTATTATTATTATTAGAACTAGAAGGGTAAAAAAAAAATTTTTTCGTTTAATTTAATTAAACACCCTTATTTCATTTGCAGGATCTCTCGGCATGTAGTGGACAACATTTCCCCAAGTTCTCGTTTGCGAAATGAAGAAAAATCCTGAAACCCCGTGGTGTATCAGAATCTTTTTTTGGAGATCTTGATGCCGAAAAACCCTGGAAGCAAAACGTCTTAGTATTAAAAAAACATGCCCTAAACCATCTAAATTTTTTAAATTGAAGAAACCCCTGTCAATATGTATCTAGTAGAAGGTTAAAAATTTTTTAAAAACCTTCCTTAGTTTTTGGGGGAACTTTTTTGAAGCCGTAAGAAAATTAGAATTTTCTAAAAAAAAGGGCCCCAAAATTTTTGTTTTAATTTCTTTAAAACAAGTAAAATCTTAAAAAAGGTGGCAAGGAATTTTAAGTTTAACCCCCAAATATTCAAAATTTTAAAAAGTGTGCTTTTTATCATCAACTTCTTACAATTACAATATTGAGGTTAGAGACTTTCCTTAATTAAATTTGATGTCATAAATATTTTTCCTTTAAGGGTGAAGATTGTTTGTAAATATTAGTATTTTTTGTGCAATTGTGGGTGAACTATTTGGAATTTTAAAAAAATGAAAAAAAGATGATTTTCTAAAAACGGCCCCCTTTTTTCTGAACAGTATTATATTTATGAGTACATCCCTTTTAAAATTTGTCAAGAAAATTTTTTAAAAACTAAACACTTTTTATTCAAATGAGCTCAAAATTACTCGTTTTCAGAATAGCTTAAACACCATTTTCTAAAGGTGGCCAATTTCTTTTTTTCTATTTCAACGATATAGTAATGGTACTATTTAATATAATAAAATGTAATGTTCATTTTGCTTTCTTTTGTTTTCCCAAAATTGCCTTTTTTTTTTCTTTCAATATCTCATCCAGTAATATGCACATTTCAATGGATATATTATTAATTTTTATGGAAGTTCTTAAATTACTTCAAAATGAAGTTTTCCAAAACTCAAATAGATTCAGAAAAAGCTTCAATTTTGCATTTGTAACAACCCTTTTTTTAAATTTAAATTTTTTTTTAAATTGCTATTTAAGACAAGATTTTAGCCTTCTTTAATATTTAAAATAATATTTCGTTCTACTATTTGGTAATCGGAGTTGAAAATGAAAAAAAGTATTTTTAGCGTGATAGATGCCAGCTGGGAAGAGGATGAGGAAGACCATAAAAGGAGTCCCTCAAAAGGGAAAATTTAAAACAACTTCAGAAAGTCTTTCTTTCAGCACTTCATTTACTATATGTAATTTAGTAAATCCAAACTGCAGGACCACTTGTTTTAAAATGACCAAATTGAAATTTTGGGGTTCAATTTAATAAATAACAAATTGTATTTTGGTATAATCATTTTGGTGTTTCTTTGCAGTAAATTTTAATCTCCCGGTTTTTTGGCCCCCTTCTGTCTTTGAAATATGTATAAATCTTTTTAACAGTTTGGCATTTTTTCCAGGAAGCATTAGCTATTTTCAAATTTTATTTCTGATGGTTCTTGAGATGTCTTTGGGTATAATCTCCTGAGTTTATAATCTTTTATTTAGTTATATTGTTTTTCGAACTTTGTCTTAGTCACATAACATGATTGGGAAGACATGAAATATTTTTTTTAATTTAAAAACTTTTTAATACCCGTTAAAAGTTGAGTAATTCTGGATATATTATCAACCTTTGGTTTTCATCCACGATCCATTGAACAACTAGCCATCTTTTGGACAAAAATGTACCTGTGATATCGGAATATTAGTGAAACATCAGTCAAAACTCTGCTTTAGATTAATGAAGTTGAAGTAGAATCATTAATTTTTACTTGTTCATCACTTGCACTAGGTAGGGTAAAAAATGTTTCTTGTAATGCAGTTTAAGTATTTTTGCTTTTTTTGGAAACAAGCAAAAAAAAACAGATTTTGTGGTGTTTGTGCAGATGCAAGTTTCCTTTTTTTTATGAAACTTATCAATAATATTCATTTTTATTGTATTATAGCAATTTTGAAAAAGCCTGAAATTTGACAGGTGTTGATGCTGGAATGTCATTTTTTAAAAATGATGCAATATTAAAGTAATGGTCACTATTATTTTGGACAATTGTAAAATTCTGGTTTTAATTTTAGTCAATGGAAAAAAAAAATCTTTATTCGATTACTTGCTCACATTTATTTTGTAAAAATTTTATTATTTTTATATTTGTATACTATTTTTTCATAATTTAGAAATAAATATTGTGTTTATAAAATAACTTTTTTTTTTGCACTACCTGGACAATTTCCCTTCAGTGATTTGGATTCCAAATCCCAATATTTTAGTCTTCTTAATTGCCTAGCGTATTTTTCATAAAAATAATGTATTCATTTGACGCCATTTTGAAAAAAACTTCATTTTAAATGTCTCGTCGTCAAACGCGCCCCCTCCATTGGTAAAACGCCCTTCGACGCTATTGGCTCAATCAGGGGCCCAGATGGGGCCCCCCCCTCCATGAAAATTGAAATTTTTGACCTTGGGGTTAACATTGATCCTCTCATTAAAAAACTCTCTGGTACAAATAATAAAAACAAATCTTTTTTTATTGAATGGGCTGATAGTTTGCCATCAATCAACGACTCAATTTATAGAACTTCCCGGGAAACCCGGGTTTTGTATAGAATCACATGTCCCCATGCAACGGTAAATGTTTATTTGTATTCGAATCCATCTTAAAAAGGAGAAAATTTAATAATATAATAAATTAATAATCGATTTCAATCAATTGAATTTTTATAAATATATCACAATATCAATTCCTTTATTTTATAAAATTTTTGAAATTATCAATTCTATCATGCATCACTCTTATTATAATTTAATTTTTTTTAAAAAAGCTCCCTTAATTAAACATTGATATAACATTTCTTGCAATGTTCTTAATCTTAAACATCTTAAACACAGAAACATCAAAAAATGTAACATATTTTAATACCTAAAATAGACCTAAATGAATATGATAGTTTTTTACATTCCAAACAAAATGTTATTATGACATAGACTTTAAGATTTTTTGAAATAATATTTTTGAAATAAACCTCATCAATGTTTTAACAAATTAATATTTTTCCGTCAAAATGATATTAAAATTAAAATATTGAAATAATACAGTAACAGTTTAAAAGTAGAAAACAAATGTTTTAGAAACCATCAACAATAATTTCGAAATCCATTGTAAATCATTTATTTAGATGGTGTTATGACTGAATGAATTTGATTTGACTTATGATAATTAATTTTCTTTTTCTCCCCTTTTCTTACTAGTATCTTTTAATAAAACTCTGCAAAAAACGTTTTTTACAAAGCATGTATTTTGATCCTGATACTGAAAAAAATTGTAATCTTTCTCCCATAAGAAGTAAAAATGTTTCTGCAATATTTTGGTATTGTCAAATCCCCACTTTTTTTGGGCCCCGAAAAAAAATTTTTTTAAAAAGTACTTCCTTCTGTCTCCATCTCCTCCTTTTCCGTTTTAAACCCCTGTAAACTGTCCTTTCCGTTTTCGTCGCGTCCTCTATAGTCATGAAAACGTTATCTAAGAGAAAAAAAAAATCAGTGGATGGAAATTGTTGCCCAAACAGTCCTCTCCCTCGCTGGGAAAACCCAAAAAACTTTTCGTATTTTCACTGATCGATCATTGATACTTTCGCTGATATGGATGTCACCGCTACTGGAATTTGAAATGGATATTTTAAATTTGGGGTTTCTTTACGAAATCCCAACGACGTTTCAGAATTTTCTCACTAATGTCTGCAATTTTATTCTCTATTATTTTTTTTTGGAAAGAACATTTATAAAAATGCGGATGGATTTTCGTTCAGTTCCTAAAATTTCTAAAATTGCTTAATTTTAATATTGTTTCTGCATTTTACTGCAATATTGAAGGAAGATTTTCGAAATAAAATCAGTTTCAAAACAATTTTCAATTTTGAGAAATTTTTTGCGTGAATTTTCAAGCAATAAAGCGGTATTATATCGAAAATTACTCCACATTTTTCTTTATTTCTTTTCTAGGATTGAGCAAAGTACGCTGTAAGTTGCGCAGATTTTCTGTGAAACGGAATTTTGAAAATTCAAACTTTGGGAAATAATGCCAGAATTCAATACTTTATAGCACCGTTACTTTTTGCATGCAAGCACAGATCGTTAAATAGAATTTCAAATCCTCGTGACCTCAATTTCCCGACCTTTTGCAACTGTAAATAACGTGTACATGCTTCCAAAACACGATTATTTTGAAACAAAGTTCTAATTCAAAATTTCCCAAAGAATCGAAAAGCAAACTTGATAACACACAGAACTTGTGCATCGTGTCTCTGATGATTTAAAAGAGCTACTTGCAGGATGCAACGCAACCCCAGTCGTGGGCCTCATGGCCTGAGCTCGCGTTCAACTTTCTACCAATGTAACAGATAACGTGGCGGGCGCTTGGGGAGATAGGCGCGACGTGCGCGACGCGGCGCTGAGCGGCGTCGGGCGACTCTGGCTGCGCGGCGCGACGTGAGTCAATGCGTCGCGGCGCGGCCGGGCGCTGCTTCCCCGGCCCCGCGTTCGAGCTACATTTATGAAGGTCCCCCCTGCCCGTATATCTCCGGTAGTGGCTGACAGGTAAATCGGTCTGCTTATTGCATTTTTTTGGCCCGGGCTGTACGTAATGGAGATAGCCCCCTGGACCCCAAACAGCGCGGAAATGCGGAGCGCGCCGCACCGCGCCGCGCCGAAAAACCCAGAGGGCGGCCTTGACCCCGGCGCGGCAGGGGGTGGCACGGCAGGCCAGGGTAGGGACAGGAGTAACGGAGGCGGAAGGAAGGCGGGTGATAGGGCGCAAGCTGTGGTGTGAGGAGGGAGGAGAGTGTCTCTGGGAGAATGGGCCGAAGGAGGAAGCGGAGGAAGCGGGAAAGGGACAGAGGCCCACGCGAGTGCATTGCAGCCTCACTATCTCTGGCGAGGTTGATGGCCGAATGGAATACAGAGACTTCCGTAAATTGGCGTTAAACCCCTTTTTTTAGTAAGGAATGTTCATGAATATTAAGCAGAAAATAAATCGACTTTAAATGATAGGTTTTATCACAAAATTTATTACCCATACATTAATTCAATATATTATTCCATTAGTCTGATATTACTAGTAGATAAAGTTAATAGTGTTTATCATTAAATGAAAATTTTTAATATTTGTAACGGAAATAAAGTTTAGGCAAGGAATGTTTTTTATAAAAATCTGATTTCATGCTTTTAATGTGTTAACACTGTTTTCTTTTAAATTAAGTCAAAACAATGTAAAGTCGTAAAAAGTGCTGCTTCATAAATAGCATTATTAAAATTACAGTATGGTCCGTCATAATTTGGGGGATTTTACCATTTTTGGGAAAAAAAGTTAATCTTATCATCCATGATTATCATATTTCTTTCACATTTAATAATAACTAGCTGGAGCATAGAAAAACCTTAACTTTGAAAACCATTATTTTCATATGGAAAGGTTTTCATACTGAATCCCAACATGAAACAATCTGATCCTAAACTTTGTGCTATAATTTATAATTCCCAATAAACTCGGGGGGTGGGTAACATTCTAATTTGCTAAGCGTTTATCATCACAGCGTTGGACCTGCGATTAAATTCTAAAGAATACAAAATAGTAATTTTATTTTTTGGGGAGTTTCTCACATTTTTTTCTGATCAACCATCCCAAAAGATTAGAATATTCAAATATCTACATTCACAAATGAAATGGAAAGTCTCCCAAAAGTTCCACTTTGTCATCACGGGCCCTTTGGGGAAATGGTTTTAATGGCCTGGAACGCACCGTTTCCAAAGGTATGAACAGGCCTCTGTGTGTTGCTGCAAAGTCTAAGTATCTGTGTCTTTCTGTGTGTGTGTGTGTGTGTTTTGTGTGTTTTGTGTGACGATTGATATTCAACTGCTGATTTCTTAATTTTATAATCTACAAAATTCTCAATTTTCATCTTAGTGTTTTAAAAGAATACCTCTGAATCTTGTATTAGTCTATTTAGGATTTTTCGTCAATTTCATCTTATAAATATACAATATATTCAATAAAACTTGTAGTAGTATATTTAGGGAATTTTACGTCCATTTCATCTTTTAAATATACAAAATATTCTCTTCTTCTACTGACTATTAAATATAAAAATATCAAGAGCAATGAAATTTTTACATTTTCTTGAAAATATACGACGATTCAGATATTACTGAAGATGTATTGCATTCAAGCCGTTGTCTTTAGTCAACCACATAATTCGTGACCTAAGGTAAAAAATTTTTTCTAGCTGTAAGTCAAACAAATATCTAAATTCCACCTGAATTATTGCAAACTATTTATATGTTATCATTACATATAAAACAAAATTGTCTTATTTTATCTCGGGCGTTTGCTTATTTTGAAAATCTGGCTTCTCTACTTAAGAGAAATGTACTTGAAGAGAGTGTAATTCGCTTAGGCCGTCCTCCAGAGCCATCAGGACACCTTGCCAGGGCGCCAGGCGCCACGACGAAGCGACCCGTGCTCCTTCCTCCTGCGCTCTCGCCCCCCGCCCGCCCGCCCGGCCGGCCCGTCCCCCCTCCCCGCCGCACCGGCGGAAGGGTTGCTAAAGCTTGATGGGATCCCTGCAGCAAATAGGCAACTGGGTTTTAGTGGCTGGCGGGCGCGCGAGAGGCGGTGGGCGGTGGGCGGAATAGGAGGGACGGAGGGGCGTCGAACGGCGGGAAGGAGGTGGGAGGATGGGGCGGCTGTAGAGGCGGGGCCGGCCAAGGGCTTCTAGTTAAATGAGCCTTGCAATAATGGGATTAGTCCGGGGGTACTTACGTTGCAGCAGCGTCGGGCACGCGGGATCCATTTCAAAGTCATACCTTTCGGCCACCGCCGTCTCTTCCCCCTCCTACACTTTCACTCCAGCGTTTTACGCTGGCCGTAGAAATAATTAGGAGAGCCCTGGTGAAAGAACGAGTGACGTGGTGCGAGAATAAAGATGGGAGAGCAGGTCTCCAGAGAATAATGTCAGAGGTGATATTATTGGTATCGGACTGTTCTTGAAACTGTACTTGAGATTCATAAGGCAACAAATGATTAATTTGGGTGTCGGAAGTCATATATAAACAATTGTGTGTCATGTTGGTAGTGGAAGTAGAAAGGTAATAAAAATTGAAAATCAGTGACAATGATTAACAAAATAAGCATGTATAAATGATAAAGTAAGTTGGAAAGATGATGTTGATGATGGTGCAATACATAAATGTGAAATTATTCCGTTTAATAAGAGATTTAGAATAAGAAATCCGAGTAAAGGGTGGTAATAAGCGAAATCATAACTCCTTTTTATGTTTTGTGAATGATGTTGAGAATAAAAAACTGTAATAATTATTTGTGTAACAAAGCAAAGATATTGAAATCTGGAAGATAAAATAATTCGTGGAAATGAACAGGCAGAAATTGTTCATGTGAATGATAAATGATAAAAACAATAAAGTAAAGCTTCGAATAATGGGCAGACAGGGAATAATTTTCCTACTAACTGAAGATGACAAGAATGAAGCCTGAAAGGACACAGGGGACCAAATCGCAGAGTCAGAGATGAGGTGACGGCGGAGATGTTGAAAGCGAAGGGGACGAGGAGAAGCAGCGGAAGTTGCAAGACCGAGGTGGAAATGACAGAGGAGGTGGTGGTGCAGGCAGAAGCGGAAGAGCACATGATGGCAGCGAGAAGCGGAAGATGAGGCGGAGCAGGAAGAAAAAGGAAGTAGGGACAGAGGATGTTGCACAGGATGAGGCGGGAGATTAGAGATCAGTAGGAAGAAAAGAAAACAAGGAGGAGATGGTGACGAAGGAGGAATCGGAAGATGGAGCAGGGTAAAAGAGGTAAGGAGGAGGAGGGGTGCCGGAAGCAGCAATACCCACCGGCGTCGATAACGGTGGTAATGCCGGCAGCGACGACGTGGTGGCGATAGCACTGGCGTCGAAGGCTGCAGAGGGGCGACGACAGAGCGAAGGAAGAGGTTGTTACGACACCGTGCGGCGGCGTCGCGCAGGCATCCACGGCCTGCAGTTTATGCGTCATATTGCGCGAGTTTGGTTGGGCGCGTGGCGGGGTACGAGACAGGGCGCGGAGCCAGGACACGGGGACGGCGGCGGGTCTCTGCTGACGCAGCGGTTTCCCGCACCGCCCCATCCCTGCCGGCCTTTCTCGCGCTCCTAATCCTCTGCGCCCTTTGCCTTGGGTGTCGGTGCAAAATATGGACGCCCGCACAGTGGCAAGGATGCAGATTCTCAGCACCTTTAGCGGAATTTCTCCCGAAGATAATAAGGTCAGTGCAGAGTCATGTGAATACAAATAGAGCTCCTTCATTCCTCTGTTCCAAGGGTTAATTTCATTGCAGGAGTTCAGAAACTCATTCATTTCTCCTTGAGAAATTATGAAGCTACAGAATAAAGGGAAAAACAACTAAACTTTGAAGAAATAAGAGTTGGATATGTCAGATCAAAATACAATAAAATATTTACATGTTACTCATATTCTATTTCCTTTAAGCGTTCCAGTACTTCTACTTCTGAGAAACCCTGTACGTTGGGAGTGCATCTTTATATAAATTTGAAAAGTATAAGGTAAACATTTATAAAAATACTTTAATGTTAAGAAGAATATTTTTTCATTTCAGTGTTTAATTGAGTTGTTTCAATACTTTAAAATTAACATACGAAGTACTTTAATTACATATAATAACGTACATTTTCTGCTTGTCAAATTAATAGAGTCGAGTATCGCAGTATAATCTCGATTAAAATTTTCAAGAGTATGAGTCCCAAATTGGGCATTGTGAACGTGTGAAATATGGGACATAAATCACTTTTAAAAATATAAATTATTATGACAGTGTAATTTTGCTTGTAATTTATTTGAGCAAATGCATAATTATGTGATGATATACTTTTAACCGTTACTGTAACCTTTAGTTGACCTAAGTGTAAATATTAGATGTACTTTTTAAAGTTATATTAGTTTATACTCCTTCTAATATCATTCTGTTTGGAAGACTTCATGATTTGAAACAACATTTACTCTCAAACTCCTATGAGCAG